>PITA01012565.1:0-31421 GCA_004023965.1 Spilogale gracilis
CCTCCAATTTGTTTCTACCTTTTTGCCGATGTTCTTTGTCTCTCGTGGCGGTCCAGAAGTGGGAAATATCACATTTCAGGCTGGTTTCATGGGTGTTCACGGTGGTCTTGTAGTGGTTTTTTTGTTGGAATTCAGCTCTCTTCAGGGAACTCCCTGAAATGCGGTCACCTGGCCTTCCGCCATCTTGACCCTCTCCCAAATTAGTCTAATTCTTAATCATATTTTGGTTTCTACATCAGCTCTGTTGTCTGATTTTCCCTTCAGGATCCAGTGTGCCCCAGAAAGTGACTCAAGCCCAGACAGCTCCATCCATGTGAGAGGGGCCAGCCGTCCAGCACCATGAAGTGTCTGTGTGAAACAAAGCGCAGCACATACTATATTTGTTGGCATACGCAGCTTCCCATGGGAGAGGTTAGTTTTCAGAATTAATTCTTTCGACCAGAATGCAAAGAATGGCTGCTATTCTATAAACTTCCGGAAAGCAACTACATCCACCAGCTTCACCGTTTCAACCTTACAGCTAGAAGACTCGGCGAAGTATTTCTGAAGCCTCCAAGAACAGTGTTTCAAGTGACAATAAAGCTGAACAAAAACCCCAGAGTTCAACAAGAGAGAGACGCCCCCTTCCACTGCAGGAGCCAAACGGAAACGCATACCTGCAGATCCCAGACAAGAGATGCTGGTGAGTGTGATTGCTTTTTCTGTGGTCTAAATCAGATTTAGTTCTCAGTTAAACCTTTTTCTATATACTTTGGAAGCAGGTGTCCAGAGCAACTTTCTTCTAATACATTCTCAATCTTGAACTTGTGACTTAAAAATCAATCATACAGGACATATGCAAAGTTGTCTGAAGTTCAATAAATTTGCCCCATAATGATTTAAAGTGGCAGTGTAACTTAAAGATGCTCACATCACAAATCTGGGTCCAGTTATCTGGAACCATCATGAACATGATCTCCTTGGACCTTTCCTTTCGGGCTTTGTGTCAGTTAGGGTACAATCAGAGATGCAGAACCACTGACCAACATGAGTAGTGTAGAAGCAGAGATTAATTATAAGGAGTTGACCTCATGCAAGTGAGTTAGCTGGTGGAGAAGTCTATGCAAAGCTGTCGTGTCTGCACCTAGTATTTTGAGCCTGAATTTATCGGAAGTCAGCTAGAGTAACATTTGTGAAGGAAATGTGGATGCAAACAAAATCATGGACAAACTGAGACTTGTAAGCACATACTAGAACTCGTGAGGACAACTGGAACCCACAAAGACATGCCCTACCTCCTTCAATCTCACAGTGGTGGGTAACCTTCAGGAGGAGTGGGTATGCCATCTGCATTCTTGGCCCAAGGCAAAGAGAAGCTGAAGGAGGAGATGTGATGGGAGGTGACGGAGGCAAGAGCCAGCAGTAAGATGAGCCAGTGGGTTGGTAGCAGCCTGCGGGGGTTGCCACAGTGCCTGGAGCCCTGCAGCAACCTGCAGAGTGCAGGAAATATGGCTGCCGCATTGCAACTACCTTCCTGATCTTGCACAAATGTTTTGTGTGGCTAAGCCTATCCCAGAACAATACGAGGAAGCAAACTCTAGGAGACATACGTCCAGCTAGTTAAGTTGAGACAGTACGAAGCTACCACAGTATCCTCCTTGTGGACTTAGCATCCATGTATACTTCTTTTTTCTTTTAAGATTTTATTTATTTATTAGAGAGAGAGATAGTGAGAGCACGAGAGGGGAGATAATCAGAGGGAGAAGCAGACTCCCTATGGAGCCGGGAGCCTGATGGGGGCTTGATCCCTGGACTCCGGGATCATGACCTGAGCCGAAGGCAGTTGCTTAACCAACTGAGCCACCCAGGTGCCCCATATGTAACTCTTTTAACAACACTTTCAATGAAAACAATAGCAACATCATGATTTCTGCTATTATGATGCAACTATTCTTCATTCAACCCAAAACAAGAGAGCCTTCTCCCACAATAAAGATACAAAGTTTATTTATCCATTTTTGGGCGATGTTCATTTCCTCTTCCATCTAAGTCACACCCTACTAATGATATCCTGTAGCTTTACTGAGATAAAATGAGATATAAGATTAGTTTATGTTAGCACACTTTATGCTACTATGTGTAGGCAACTGGGAAAAAGAGGAGAAAAACTGGTTAATATATAAATATATGCATATCAAAGCAAAAAATAAATTTTCATAACTGCCATAGTCTGCTTCTGTAAATGGTCACCTGATTGTGGTTGATATTTGTCACCACTTTTTCCGTCACCCATTCTACAACCGTTTTGTGCAAAGCAAGCATTTCTGCTCACTGTTACACTTAAGCTTTCTATAATACAAGCTCCTTATTCAGCAGCAAAGTTATGTAGAATTCCACAAAGTTGTGTAAAGATTTCTGCAAGTAGGGGCGCCTGGATGACTCTATGAAGTTAAGCTTCTGACTCCTGATCTCAGCTCAGGTCTTGATCCCAGGGTTAGGAGTTCAAGCCCTGCACTGGGCTCCATGGAGCTTACTTAAAAAAAAAATTCTGCAGTTTCACTACTGTGGCTCTGGCAGAAGTATTGCAGGCACTGAAGACAAATCCATATTCAGAGTATCTCTTAAGAGGGGAAAAAAATCTTGTGATACCCAGAGAAACTTGATACATTGTGTTCTGGAAAGCATCCTTAAGAACGATACCTGACTTATCATCAGAAGCAAGAGACGTTATCAAAAGAAAACATTTTTTAAAGTCCTTAAAGAAAATAAAACTTTTAAGCTGGCTTCCTAAGTATATTTTGGGGTTTCTTTACTTTTAAATCGAAGTATAGGTGATATATATCATTATATTAATTTCAGGTGTACAAGATGGTGATTTGACAATTATATATATTATGAAACACTATTATTAGTGTAGTCACCTTCTTTCATCATATGAAGTTATTACAATATTATTGACTATATTCCCTATGCTGTACTTTGCATCCCCCCTACTTTGCATGACCTCTTTATTTGATAACTGGAAGTTTGTACCTCTTAATCCTCTGCTTAGATTGTCTTTGTTAAAAATCACTTCTAAGAAGGTGGAAAGTCAATGCACAGACTGGTAAATTATATTTGCGATGTGTTTCTGAAAAAGGATTCAAATGCAGAATGTACAAAAATCTCATATGATTCAATAAGAATATGACCAATAAAAATGATAAAAACCTGAAAAGTCACTTCAGATATATGATATCCAATAGTTAACAAACCTACAAAAAAAATCTCTTAATAGTATTACTCGTTAGGAAAATGAAAAAAAAAAAAAACCAATACACCTGAGTATTTCATTTGCCCTGAGTGTATGAATGTAGCTAGGTGGAAATTAGAGTAGGAAAATAATGACTGCCTCTAGGGAAACAGGCAAGTGGGTGAATTTCTTAGAAACTTCCGTCACTGAACCCCTGTGGAGAGAAGAAAAAGCAGTAACAGGCCACAGATCTGGACATTAAAGGAAAGGCAGGCTTTACTAGGAAAAAAGAAAATTGATTTTATTAAGCTTATTATATTTTGAGAACTGCATTTTTTTTAAAGATTTTATTTATTTATTTTCTTGAGAGAGAGCATGAGCAAGGGAGTGGGGCAGAGAAAGAGGGAGAAGCAGACTCCCTGCTAAGCAAGGAGCCCAGACGCCAGGTTTGATCGCAGGACCCCAGGATCGTGACCTGACCTGAAGGCAGACCTTGAACCGACTGAGCCACCCAGGCGCCCCTGCAGCATGCATTTAGATTCATTATCTAATTTACACATTGCCAACCCTTTGAGATAGGTTTTATTGTTCCTAGTTTTTAATCTTTATTTTTAAGGATAGTGGACACACATGTTCCCATTTCTTATATTTAGGAAATAGACATAGCTTTCCTAACTTTAAAAGCATCACTAACTTTTATTGTCAGACAGGATGTAACATCTTACAAGGCTCCCACGAAGAAGCAACTGGACCCAGGAGAGGGTAGCTGCCTATCCCAGCAATGGTGACATTACTGGTTTCAACTGGAACCCAAAAGGAACTGGAAGAGAAGATGGCCAAACCAGGTACAAACTGCCCCAGGATCAACAGATGAAATCATCCACTAACCAGGGGACAGGGCTGAGCGCTTTAGCCAGTGTTCTGGGAAGAATAAGGGGCTACAGGGAAAGATGACAGACTGTTCCTTAAACACTCAAACACGTTTCCATACCAAGATACGCGCTGCTTGCCTTTGTCCCTCTGCCTGTGATACTCTCCCCACCAAATATCTGCATCGGGTATCTCTGAACTTCCTGTACATCTTTATTCTAATATCACCACTTTGTGAATCTTCTCTCTCTTCGGTTTTCTACCCTGAGAGCCAGGTTCTCTCATACATCAAGCAGCAGGAACAAAAGCAGGTCTTTGCGGAACCGCTGCCACCTGGTGTTCTGCTAAAATATTTTGTGACACCGGCCTCTGCCCTCCAGGGATGACAGACAAGTTAAATAGTGACACTAAGAGCCTTACTGAGGGTTACCGCTGCTGAATCCAAGTCAGTAAACTTCCCGTTGCAGTAATCCTACAAGAGAAGATTCAGGAGGGCTGGCTGATTTTCAGTTGTTTGCCTAGCCAGTTGTGAAAGTGATTGACTTCAAATGATAAATATAATATGTGGGATGATTTGGGCTGGAGAGTAATAGGATATCACGGAAATAATATCCATGATGGGGCTTCTTGCAGTGATTGGGAGGTTTTTCTTTGTTAAGTAAAATTGTGTTTACTGCTCTGTCCTTTACTGTAGTATGGAAATATCCTGAGAAGCAGGAGCAAGAGACAACGATGGAAAAAAATAATAATTGCATTGTAGAAACCATGTTGGTTTATTCTTTTCATGTTATGTCACCCAATCTCCCAATATGACATCATAATGCCCTGAATTCCCATTAACGGTAAGAAACATGATACGCCATGGATACTTATGATAATACATGAAATATGCTATGTAAATTACAAAACACCTCAGAAAATATTGAGCTTTATCTTATCAATAAACTCCACTGCCGTTTCAGATTGTGCCTCCCAACCCCTCTCTATATTTGATACATAACATGCATCTGTTTGAGTGCCTAAGGTAGGGAGGTTATTATACTAGGTGATTTGCATGTGTGTTCTCATTTAATTCTTATGTCAAGGTTGGCTACATCTTCCTTTCGGGAGGCAGTGTCATTATGTACTTAAGACCATAAACTTGGGTTGGATTCCTAAACCTACCATTCATTTGTTAAGATCTTAGGCAAATTACTTAATAATTTTTATGCTTCAGTTTCCTCATCCCTATAGCATGGGCACTGATGAGAAGTAAATGAGATGATGCTCGCTAAACCTCAGCCCAGTGCGCAATAGAAAGATACTGGCTACTTACAGAAAAGGAAGTTGAGTGTAAGAGAAGCTAAATCCCTTGCCGAGTAAGTGACAGAGTGGAAGGCTTCCCTCCATATCTTTTTTGTTTTAATATTTTATTTATTTATTTAATAGAGAGAGATCACAAGTAGGCAGAGAGCAGGCAGAGAGAGAGCCCACTGAACCACCCAGGCGTCCTTCCCTCCATATCTTATTGAGAGCAGATACTTCTCTGCACCCCAAAAGTAATTCTCTATGTCAATACAGTATTATTTGTACTTTATAGTGCTCATCATTTTAAAATTATCTTGTTTTTAAGTTGATTTACTTAATTTTTTTTCCTTCCACTGCACCATGGACCTTTTCTATCCTCTTCACTATTGCATTTTCCCTGCCTGAACAATGTCTAGTCCAGAGGAGGTACAATCAATACACATTTATTGAATGAATATGCAAAAGATGAAAATATAGATGACTTTGAGCAAGGTGAACACTGGGGACACGAGCCCCACACAATTAAAAATCCGTGGAGTTTTTTTGAAGATTTTTTTTTTATTTGATACAAAGAGAGATCACAACTAGGCAGAGAGCAGAGAGGCAGGCAGAGAGAGAGGGGGAAGCAGGCTCCCTGCGGAGCAGAGAGCTCGATGCGGGCCTCGATCCCAGGACCCTGAGATCATGACCCGAGCCGAAGGTAGAGGCTTTAACCCACTGAGGCACCCAGGCATACAAAAATCCGTGTTTTTAAATTTTGACTCACCAAAAAACTGCTAATAGTCTGTTGTTGACCAGAAACCTTATTGATAACAGTCAATTAACATATATTTTGTGTTTTATATAGATTGTATTATTACTGTATTACAGTAAAATTTTTACGGCATAGAGCATTACAGTCATATTTATAACACAGTATTGGAAACATGATTACATTTTTAAAAAACCATTTACCTAATCCACAGTTTTTCCAATAAAGACAGAGAGAGAGGCATATTTTATACTAATGCAATTCTTTGAAAGCAAAGTGATAAAACAAGTGTATTATTAACTTTATATGAAATACCACTTACCTATGCCTATCTAAGGACAGGCTATAAATGGTTCCATGTATGTAAGCGTTTGTGTGTGTAAGTTTTGATCAATTTTAACTTTGCAATACATTGGTGCATATTTTATGGTGGTAAATGGTAAAATAGGCTAGTATCTACATATATTTTGTGAATTAATGACACATCTTTTTCTTAATTTTTCCCATATTTCTAGTTTATCCAGTTCATCTGCAAGTTTTCCAAATTATTATAAATTCCCCACAATTTTCCAATATATTTACTGAAAATAAACCTGTGTCGTTCAAAAGTGCACTGCACGTCTGGAGTCCTCGTGATTCCAATACTAACGTAAAGGATTAAGCCGGACTAATCCTCTGTGTTATTTATGTAGAATTGTCAAGATTTCTACACTGCAAGTCTCCTAAGGCATGATTTAATCTATGCAAGGTATCTAGTGGTCAAGTGGTCGACCTTTGTTTTAGGCAAAATAGGCAGCGATGGCTTGCAGATTTGGCCTCATTAGGTAGCGATGGGACTACTCCCTAGGTTGGAGTTGTGCCTTTCTTGTTAAGGACGCTGTTCCTCCAACATGTGAGTGAACCTAGCAAGGGATCCGTATTTTCCTCAGATACAAACTTCACAGCTAGTGGGCTTTCTGAGTGATGAGGCCAGGAGCTCACAATCACTGAGGCATCTGAACACCACGACCCAAAGGAAAAGGGAGAATGACTTGAAATGGCTTTTGTTTATCTCTAAGCCCATCCCTGGCCCTAACCCTTACGCTTCTGAATCAGGAGACACTTCCAGGATTTCCTTCATTAACCACAACCGCGTCTCTTTTCTTAGAGAGGAAAATTCTAAGTTAGCCATCCAGATGCCTTTGCAGCCTAATGCATCTTTCAGAATATGGTTTGAGTATGCGGAAGGCACTGTCTTCTAGTATTCGCCACTAACCACATGCCGTTTCCTTTGTTTATTTTAGTTGTTCACAGGAGAGTGTTTAAAGTCAACTTATACCAGCAACTTCCCAGAGGTAGGTAGATAGTCTGAATAATCTTAATTAATGCTATCTCATTTTCCTGGATATATCTTATTTCTCCAACTACATTTTCCCAGAGAACAGAAAATGTTGCTTTTGTAATTTTCAGAGCTTGGAGGGAAATTCTGGGCACAAAAACCACTGTTTAAGCAAATATGTGTATGTGAAATCAAACTAAAATTATACCTGGGCTATGACACAGGCAGCACAGACCATAATTACTATTTACTTTTTTAAACAGCTTGATTGAAGTATAACTTACATTTCATAAAATTCATCCATTTTGAATTTACAGTTCAGTGACTTTTAATAAACTCACGACTTATGAAACCATTACCATGGTCCATTTTTAAATATTTTATCACCCCCCAAAATCCTTTATATCCAATTACATTGAATTCTTGTTTTTACCCCTGACCCCAGTCAACCACGGATCTACTTTGCCTCTCTCTAGGTTCCTCTTCTGAATATTTAATATATTAGAAAGATTCAATACATTCGCTCCTGTGTCTGGCTTCTTTCCCTTAACATATTTTTTTAGATTCATCTATGTTGAAGTATACAGTAGTTCTTAACTCCTTTTTATGGTTGAATAGTATTCCACTGATGAATAGGCCACATTTCATTTATCCATTTTCCAGCTGAGGGACATTTGGATTGTTCCCACATTTTTGGCTACTAGGAAAAATAATGGCAATATAGATTCCTGTTATTTTTAGAACATATATTCTCTACATTTAAATCATATACAGGGCACCACAAATGTAGATGGCATGACAGGCCGCAAGCATCATAGACCCCAGAGCCATTAGATACACGTTCTCATTATTATGGCGCTAACCAAATGTTTGACCTTGAGTTAATTCGTTAATCTCTTTGAACTTTAGTTTCCTTGTTTGTACACTGGGAATAATAACATCTCGTGCGTGACTTTTGTATTAGAATAATGTAATAAGGCAAAAAGGTAGTTTAGCACCTAGGTGCACATTCACAATTTGGGATGATCAGCAAGTTCTAAACTTTTTTTTGAAAATTCAGGGTGCCTGGGTGGCTCAGTGGGTTAAAGCCTCTGCCTTCGGCTCAGGTCATGATCTCAGGGTCCTGGGATCGAGACCAGCATGGGGCTCTCTGCTCAGCGGGGAGCCTGCTTCCTCCTCTCTCTCTGCCTACTTGTGATCTCTGTCTCTGTCAAATAAATAAATAAAATCTTTAAAAAAAAAACAAAAACAAAAAAAAAGAAAATTCATAGAAAGGTTTCTAACCAAAGTACTTTTCCCTCCCCCACATTCCTATGCCTCCTGCAACTCTCTGTGCAGCTGAATAATGGCAGTCCGTGATGAAGCAGCCGGCCTCTGAAACCTGTCAGCTCTCTTTGTGTTAGGAGCCCACAGAGGATGTCCTCAACCCTTGCGAAGCTGGCCTCAAGACAGCAGCGTTTGAACCCCAGGAAACTGAATCTGGGTCAGAGTTGGTTTGTGTGTTTCCAGGACATTTACATGAACTTGCCTCTGATTGGCTGGGCAACCAGATGCAGAATTCTGTTTTCTGAAGCAGAATATTCCACGGATTTAGGCGGCCAGACGCTCCTCGGGGGAGGTCCTCACACCGGGGTAAATGGAGAAGAATCCTTTGGCGGCTGCGCTGCTAATCCTGTGGCTTCATCTTGGTGGTAAATGCTTGGGTTGAGGAAAACCTTCTGAACGTGGGTTGTGATGGAGAAGCGGGGAGATGCGATCAGGCACCCCTAGATTTTACTTGGGAATGTGTGAAGAAAATGGAAACCCGTAGAGAGACCCGTTTGTATGTCTGACCCTGTCTTTCTCAACAGGAGCCGGCAGCGTATTGAATGTGGAACAGAATCCTCCGTGGCTTCGTGTTCAGGAAGGAGAGAACACCAATTTCACCTGTCGCTTTCCTTCCAGCAATTTCTACTCTTTGCACTGGTACATATGGCAACCTGCAAAAAGCCCCACGTTCCTGATTTCAGTGACTTTAAATGGGGACGAAAAGAAGAAAGGACGAATAAAAATCACTCTTAATACACAGGAGGGTTTTAGCTCCTTGTACATCCAAGGATGCCGGCCTGAAGATGCAGCCACGTACCTCTGTGCCATGACACAGTGCTCTCCAGGCACCTGCAGCCCCTACCCAAACCCGCAGCTGGTGCTGCTCAGGCAGCTGCACTCACGAGAACCTCGTGTGGGCACCTGAGCAATGCAGTTGGTAAAGTCTTGACTCTTGGTTTCAGCTCAGATCCTGATCTCATGGTCATGAGATGAGCCCCAGGTCAGGCTCCATGCTCAGAGAGCAATTAATTAGTAAATCAATTTGTAAATTCATTAATTAAGTCTTTTTTAAAAATATTTTATTTATTTGACAATGAGAAACACAGCTAGAGAGGGAACACAAGCAGGGGAGGGAGAGAGGGAGAAGCAGGCTCCGCTGGAGCAGGGAGCCCAATGTGGGGTTCAATCCTGGGTCTCCAAGATCATGACCTGAGCCGAAGGCAGTCGCTTAACCAACTGAGCCACCCAGGCGCCCCTATTAATTAAGTCTTAAAAAGAAGAGCCATATGTAGGTGGAAAGGTCAAATTCATTGAATTATAGTGTTTTCAATAATCAAGGGAAAGTGCAGACATAGATAAACAAGCCTTCTAGTCATTGTGCCTCCCTCAACTAACTGGACTATTACTAAGCAACACTAACCTCAACTCCCACCAGTATTTCAGCCATATCACGGAGTTAGATCCCTTGCCTCCTCTTTTGGCATAACCAGTTCCAAATGAACTAGATGGTTACTCCTCCCTGTCTAAAATACTCTGGTTAAACTAGGGTAGCATTTACTCCTCATTGTTGCTACCTCCTAAGAGCTAGTCATTCTGTCTTATCTCTTCACATGTATGAATGGAACATGTGAACATGCACTCTTCTCACTGTTCACATGGAGATCTGCATGTTTCGTACCAGAACAGGTAATGCTACCTCTGTTAACCCACAGAGAGTTTTGGATTTGGTTCAGTTCAACCTTCCCCCTACGAGAATTCATTTTTTCTCATATGCGGCTATTTGCAGTTTTGGCCATTTGCATTTACTTATTTACTTATTTATTTATTTAATTTATTTTAAGCAGCCTCCGTGCCCACTGTGGAGCCCAATGTAGGGCGTGAACTCACCACCCTGGGATTAAGACCTGAGCTGAGATCAAGAGTTGGACACTTAACCAACTGAACCGCCAGGGTGTCCCTGGCCATGAAATCTGAAAGGAGCACTGATAAGGGATGTTCACTGGGACACTTGGTCTATCCTCTAGCCTATATTGTGACTGTGATAAGTACCTGAACTCTGTGATGATCTAAGTTTCTTCGTTTGTAATTTCTAGGCATGGGTGGAGTATCTGGTTCTTCCTCATTTTGCAGATTTCCAAACAATCCACCAGTTTACTACCCCACTGGTACCCTGAGGCCTCTAATTCTGGAACCTTTCTGGGTGTTTTTTTTAACTCTGACTTAACTTGTTTCTGGGCCTCTTCTTCTAATAGCTTGTCGGCTTTCTCCTGACATTCCCATTAATAACTGCCTCTCCGGCTCTGGTCTGCCTTCTTAAATTATGCTAATGTGCGTTCTCCCTCTCTCTCTCTCTTTCTTTTTGTAGATTTTTTTTTGACATATCATTAGTGTCACTATCACATGTGTAACAAAAATATTACATAGTCTGAAAACAGTTTTGAAAAGCATACAAATCCCTCAGATTGTACCCTTATTTAAGAGATGTACATATGGGAAGATTGTTTTTCCAAACTTCGTTCACCAGGTAGTAATAAATCTATTTGACCATCTGACTGGGAACGGTTGACTCTATTATGTTATTGGCATGTGTGTAGAAGAGGAAGTGTGCAGTACAATACCGAGTGAGGAGAACCTACGGGCCATTGCACACTAGTGCTGGTGGAGTAAAACAACACGGAAGAAGACCAATTTTTGTTCAAGCTACTGGTCAGCTTCCCAGACAGGATCTCCATCGTGATGGGCATAAAGATCAATGGTAGGAATTTCTAATACTTTCAGTAATGATCCTATGGCTTTAGCTAACTGAATTGGTAGAAACAAAAGACACAGAAAAGTCATCAAGGACAGAGTTTGGTTCCTCTGTGCACTGTTGCAATACAAGACTTCACAGGCTTTTCTATGTCATAGACCACAGAGAAGTTGGTTACGTTTACACAGCGCTTCCACACAGAATGCCACTTGAAACTCGTCGATGATTCCAGCTTAACTGGGCCCCTTGCTTGTCTTTGGATGCGGGGCGAGAAAACTCTTTATTTTTATTTATTTATTTATTTTTTAAAAAGATTTTATTTATTTGACAGAGAGAAACACAGCCAGAGAGGGAACACAAGCAGGGGGAGTGAGAGAGGGAGAAGCAGGCTTCCCGCCAAACAGGGAGCCCGATGTGGGACTCGATCCCAGGTCTCCGGGATCATGACCTGAGCCGAAGGCAGTCGCCCAACCAACTGAGCCACCCAGGCGCCCTGCGAGAAAACTCTTTATACACATGTGATCAATTCCTGGATACAGTGGCACATAATTTGGAAAATCTACTGTTATAAGTATGGGGGGAAATGTAAATCTGAAATGCAGTGTCCTTACAAAAAAATATCCGTGTCTTTACAAAAGTCGTGTGTAACCAAGGAAATATGAATCAAAATTCTCAGTCTCTGGGTTCTAAAGTTGACCTGAAATTGAAAATAGTCTGTTAAATTTTAACTATTCACAGAAACACAGGCATGCTCTTGTAAATAGCCCCACAGTTTGGGGGGGGGGTTGTTTGTTTTTTAGAGTTCAGTAAATGGAATGAGAAGAACAAATGAAGTATAAAAATGACATTGAACAAGAAAACCTTCCATCTCCCTGATTGTTGTAGGGCCCCAACATGAGCAATCAGCCACCTGCTCCTGGGCGGTCAGACCCGCAGCTCACATTACACCCGAACATTGTCACCACGTCTTCCGTGCCAGAGCAGGGGCGCGAGGACCATATTCGAAAAGAAGTTTGGTGAAATAGGCAGCTGTTCCACGTTGAGCTATTAGAGACCATCAGGAATCAGATAGTAGATAAGCACATTTTAATTCTTGCCAATTTTCCCCAAGTCCTCAACAAGAATATGTAAAGGACTTCAGTGCCACTGTAGTTTGCGGCATAACAAACCACCCCCAAACTCAGTGGTTTTAAACAGCCGCCATCTTACCGGCTCATAATACTTCTGCTCCAGGTGACATCTGGGGCTCGATGGTACTAGAACACCCCAAATTGCTCCCTGACATGTCTGGTGCTTTAGATAATGCCCGAAAGGCTGGGCTCAGCTGTGACTCGATTAAAGTGAGTCACAAAGCTTGCCCAGATTCACTGTGGAAGGGGAGCATGGAATTCAGGAAACACGGACATTGAGGGCACTTATCAAAAAGCTAATGGAATAAACACATTCCTTATGACGGATAGGTACCAGAGTGCTAATGAAGCACAACACACATCCAGTAATTTTCAAGGTCATGTCAGTTTGACCTCTCAAGTAGCACTCATAGTCATTTCCTTATGCCTTATACTCCTGCTACTGTCCTAATTGAGGCATTCAGCACCTCTCACTTGGAAGATTGCTATGGTTTCTTTTTTTTTTTTTTAAGATTTTATTTATTTATTTGACAGAGAGATCACAAGTAGGCAGAGAGACAGGCAGAGAGAGAGGACGAAGCAGGCTCCCTGCCGAGCAGAGAGCCAGATGTGGGCCTCCATCCCAGGACCCTGAGAGGGTCCTGAGCCGAAGGCAGAGGCTTTAACCCACTGAGCCACCCAGGCACCTGGAAGATTGCTATGGCTTCTTAATCATCTGATGCCTCTAGTCTCAACTCTTTAAATCTAACCACACAGCCACTAGAATTATTTTAAAAATACATATTTGATCAGATTATTTCTTGTGAACCTTTGGGTAATGAGGAACCATTAGAAGTTGTAAAGATCAATCTTATATTAAGATATATGAAACCATTTATGGTTTTCCCCTAAGTTATCTACCTTTTTTAAATTTATTTTTTAAAAGATTTCATTTATTTATTTGAGAGAGAGAGAAAATGAAAGAGCAAAAGAGAGCACAATGGGAAGGAGGAAGGGTGCTTGATCCCAGGACTCTGGGATCATGACCTAAGCCGAAAGCAGCCCCTTAACTCAGCCACCTAGAGATTCTCTCCAGTTATTTTCAAATTTTGGCTTCCACCCTTTTTCATTGTGTACTCCAGATGCATGTCGGCCATTTAAAAATTCTAACCATTTATGCACGCGCTGAACTCTTTCTTAAACCTGTGCCTTTGTGGATGCTGCCCCCTTTGCCCAGATTATACTTTGTCAAATGCACACAAATCTTCTCATCCAACATGTCCCAGTTTAGACAGCATTATTGATTTTTTAAAAAGATTTTATTTATTTATTTGACAGAGAAAAAGAGAGAGAAAGTGATGAGAGAATACAAGCAGGGGGAGTGGGAGAAGGAGAAGCAGGCTTCCAGCTGCGCTTGGAACCCCATGCAGGGCTTGATCCCAGGACCCTGGGATTATGACCTGAGCCAAAGGCAGACGCTTATTAACTGAGCCACCCAGGGGTTCCAGACTCCTTCTACCCCTTAAGCCAATGCAAGGTCAGGTCCTCTTCTCTTCTCTTAGCAAATTTCTACATCAGGCTCTTGGACCCAGAGAGAGGTTACACCAGAGACCACAGTGTATGTTGGAGAAAAGCAGATTTCTCCTGTGTCAGACTTCCCTGTACCAGGTTACACTTCTGTAACATTCTGTTGCAGAATGATGAAAATACCCACAGGTGCTCCTTCCCAACTCTCTGCAGTTTGGGGACAGGAAGGAGTCTTCACTACCATAACACTGACAGTTTTGTCTTCATTTTGGGACCCAAGTCCAACACTCCTGTGAAGGAAAAATTATCCCAATGATGTGCATATCCAAAAGGTTTATCTTAACCCATGGGATTTTCATTTTCTGGCACACCCTGAAACTGCTTCTTGTTCTGTTTCCATATTATGCTTCGATTCAAATTCAGGTCCACTTTTGGATCTAAATGAAATGTTGAGATTTTTACTATTAAAACGTTTTTATGGAAATACTTCAAAGACATTAGTGCTCCTACAGTGAGTGGGTTAATCGATGGGCCCCCAAAGTTAAGTAAGTCCACATCTTAATCCACAGAAACTGTGCATATGACCTTATCTGACAAAGAGCCTTTGCAAATGTAATTAAGAATAGCTACATAAGATCATCCTGGATTATCCAGGTGGCCATAAATCATAAAGGACAAGTGTCTTTTTAAGAGACAGACAGATGAGAAGGCTCTGAGACGCATTCTTGCGGGAGGTAGAGTGTGGAGTGATGCAGCCCCAAGCCACGGACTGTCTGGAGACATCAAAAGCTGGAGGGGGGCAGGGAAGGATCCTGCCCTGGAGCAGTCAGAGGGAGCACTGGCCTGCTGACACACTGATGGCATACTTCTGGCCTCCAGCACTGTTAGAAAATAAAATTTTGTTCTTTTGAGCCACATTTGTGGTAGTTTGTTATGCTAGACCTAGAAAAGAATACAGTTTCTTCCCAAAGTAACATTTCTTTCTTTCTTTTTAAAGATTTTTTAAAAATTTATTTGACAGAGAGCACACAAGCAGGTGGAATGGCAAGAAGAGAGAGAGAGAAAGAAGCAGGCTTCCCGCTGAGCAAGCAACCCAGATCAGGACTCGATCCCAGGACCCCGGGATCATGACCTGAGCCGAAGGCAGACCCTCAACCAACTGAGCTACCCAGGCGCCCTGCAAGGGTACATTTAGATGGATCTTTGGAAAAGTTTGAGTTCAAACTTTCACATATTATATGTGCAAGCATACACAGTTATTTATCGTTTAATAAATATTTCAGTATCCACTCTTTGCCAGGTGTTAGAATAGTTTCTGTGAACGTAGAGATGAACAAAAACAAATATTGACTGAGTGACTACCACATGTCAGGGACTTTACTCGTGATCCATCAGTGAACAAAACAGACAAAATTCCTTGTTTTCATAGACCCCCACATTCTGGAGAAGCACTCTCCGACCGGACTTTCTGAGATGGTGGAAATGTTCTAAACCTACGCTGGCTGCTAGCCACTAGCCCTGTGCAGCTGCTGAGCTTGAAATGTGGCTCATACAACTGGGAAACTCAATTACAAATTTAAGCCTAGTTTAAGTAGGCTCGTGTGGCTAGTAGCTGTCAGATAGGTCGGCACAGTGGTTCAGGACGATACAGTTCATATCCTCAAAATATACAATGCAGCCCAATGAACAAATCGTTATAAGACAGGACAGCCAAGTGTTGTAGTGAGACTGAAAATCTGTGGAACCATGTGGAGCTCTTCTACCCAAGTGTTATGTTTTGTGGAAGCCTTCTCTGATATATAAGATATTTTTTTCAAATTATATTGACTCTAAAAATCCCTGGTATGTGGGAAAGTAACACAGTGGGACAGTAGAGATGACCTCTAAACTGGATAATCAACAACCAGGGTAATCTGTATGATGATAGAGAATTGGGTACTTTTTATCTTCTACTTTGAGATCATGGGTGATCGAACAATAAATTATGAGTCTTTTCCACATTTATTATAATATCTGTGACCTCATATGTTCCATTAACACGGGCACAGACCCATGCTACATGATTCTGGATGAAGTGACAAATGGAATTTTTTTTTCCTTTTGACACCCCAGTTTTAAATTACAGAATCCATTTTTAAAAGATAAAGTATTCCTCCCTAAACAATATTAGTATCAGTAAACTCTTGTTTCCCCAAGCCTTGACAAATATACATACTATTTGAATTAGAAAACAGTGTATAAGGACTATCAGCTATAAAATCAGCAATTCTCGAGTCTGGCCACACGGAGGCAGCATCTGTAAGCACAGACCCTCCTTCCAAGTGGCTGAGTCTGATTGGCTGTCCAAAATTGCAGTCACTTCTTTCCTCTTTCTTTCCAAAAGGTAGTGCTAGAGTACGTTTCTTTGGGTCTGGAAGATGCTTGTACAGGGGAAACTCATTTAGGAGCACTCAGATTCAGCCACTCTTTCTGAAGAGGAAGGAGAGAAATGTTACTTACAGTACCAGTGCTGATCGTATGGGTGCAAATATCGCGTAAGTTTGAAATTTCCCTGATTGTTTCCAGAGAATCCAACACAGTGGAATATCATCTGCAGGCATCTGCAGGAATGAGGTTTTCTGATTGAGAGCAAAAAAAATGGGGGGGGGGCTAAAAAAGGAGATAGATAGAAGAACTTGGGGAGGAAGATGTGGAAGCAAGGAGAAAATTAGACAAGAATGAGAGGGTATTGTAGCTCAGAGAATAGATCTAATCTGATTTTTTTCCTGATGCTTCCCTTTTTTTTTTCTAACAGAAATAAATGGACAAGAGATAAAGCAAAATCCTCAATTCTTGCTTCTACAAGAAGGAGCGGACTTCACCATTTACTGCAATTCCTCAAGCACTTTAAACGGCTTACAGTGGTACAAGCAGAGGCCTGGAGGTGGTCCTGTGTTCCTGATCACAGTATTTAAGGGCGGAGAAGTGAAGCAGGAAAGACTGACAGCTTGGTTTGGAGAGACGAGAAAGGACAGTTCCCTGCACATGGAGGCCTCCCAGACTGCAGATGCAGGAACCTATTTCTGCGCAGGGCCACAGTGCTCTCAGAGCACCTGCGACCTGTGCCTAAACCTTGATGTAGAGCTCCAGGAACAGCCCCTCCTATCTCTCCCTTAGGAAGGAGTCAAAGAAAGCTGAAGTCGCGGGGCGCCTGGTGTCTCAGTTGGTTAAGTGTCTGCCTTTGGCTCGGGTCATGATCCCAGGGTCCTGGAATGGAGTCCCACATCTGGCTCCCTGTTTCCTAGGGATCCTGCTTCTCTCTGCCTCTTCCTCCTGCTCTGCTCTCTTTTGCTATCGCTCTCTCTCAAATGAATAAATAAAATCTTAAAAAAAAAAGGTGAAGTCACAATGTGAAAAACTAAATGTTTAATCATAATAATAATAAATATCCAGAATCAAATGGCCTAATTGGAGAATTCTATTAAAAATTTGTAGAGTTAGGGGCGCCTGGGTGGCTCAGTTGGTTAAGCGACTGCTTTCGGCTCAGGTCATGATCCTGGAGACCCGGGATGGAGTCCCACATCAGGCTCCCTGCTCGGCAGGAGGCCTGCTTCTCCCTCTCTCACTTCCCCTGCTTGTGTTTCCTCTCTGGCTGTTTTCCTCTGTCAAATAAATAAAGAAAATCTTTAAAAAAATTTTTTGAAGAGTTAACATGAAGGGTTTTTTTTGAGATATTATTTATTTATTAGAGAGAGAGATCACAAGTAGGCAGAGAGGCAGGCAGAGAGAGCAGAGGAAACAGGCTCCCTGCCAAGCAGAGAGCCCGACGCGGGCCTTGATCCGAGGACCCTGAGATCATGACCTGAGCTGAAGGCAGAGGCTTTAACCCACTGAGCCACCCAGGCACCCTTCACATGAGTTTCACAGTTTCTTCCAGGAAAGGGAAAGTAAGTAATTCTTAACTCATTTTAAGAAGCTAGTATTTCCCCAATACCAGAAATCAGGCAAAGATCATACAGAAAAGGAAATTGCAGAGAAATTTCCCTTGTGAATATAAGCACAAAATTTCTTCACAAAATATTAGCAAGTAGAATTCATCAATATATAAAAAGAATAATACCAAATGCAAATGGATTTTGTTCAGACTCAAATCTGCTTCAATGCTTGGAAATTAACTGATGGAATCCACCACATTAACAGGCTAAAAAAGAAAAATCACATGATCATGTTAATCTATGTTGACAAAATTTTTTTTGTCATAATTCAACACTTATTCATGGTAAAAACTTCGAGAAACATAGCAGTAGTGGGGAACTTCCTCAACAGTTAATCATATGCTCACCAGTAAAATATTTTTTACTTTTGCACTAAGATCAGGAAAAAGCAAGGATATTCACACTTGTTAGTTTCACTCGACATAATGCTAGATGCCGGAGCCAGTGCAATAAAGCACGTACAAGTAAAGACAATCATATAGATCAGAAAAGACAAAAAACTTCCCACTCTTTGCAGATAACATGATTGTTTAACGTAGAAAATCCCAATGTATATACAAAAAATATCCTAAAACTATTCAGTAGGTTCAATAAGGTCATGGGATACAAAGTAAACATACAAAAGTCAAATGAATTTCTATCTACTAGCAGTGAACATGTGAATACATAAATTAAAAATATAATGCCATTTACGTGCTTCAAAAGGACCCCAAAGGGGCGCCTGGGTGGCTCAGTTGGTTAAGCGACTGCCTTCGGCTCAGGTCATGATCCCGGAGACCCAGGATCGAGTCCCACATCGGGCTTCCTGCTCAATGGGAAGCCTGCTTCTCCCTCTCTCACTCCCTCTGCTTGTGTTCCCTCTCTAGCCACGTTTCTCTCTGTCAAATAAAGAAATAAATAAAATCTTAAAAAAAAAAAAGGACCCCAAACTTCTAGGTATAAACCTAACAAAATATATATCAAAATTTTGTGCTGAGAACTCCAAAATGTTGATGAAGGAAATCAAAGAAGACAAATGAAGACACATCCTGTGTTTGTAAATTAAAAGACTCAAAATGATAGATATGTCAATTCTCTTCCCAATGATATATACAGTTTACATAGTTCCCGTTTAAATCCATGCTGGGTTTTTTATACACATATGCAAGGTTATTCTAAAATTTATATGAAAAGGAAGAATATTCGAATAACTAGAAGAATCTTGAAAAAAAATAATAAAGTGTGAGCAATCATTCTATGTGGCTTCAAGTTACAACTATAGTCATCAAAATGATGTGTTGTTGGTATAGAGATAGAGATAGAGATCAATGTAAAAACTAGAGAACCCAGAAATATATCCACACAAATATACCTGACTGAATTTTTTTTTTCCTTTACAAAAGTGCCAAAGAAATTCAATGGAAGAAAGATAATTTTTTCCATTTATGGTGTTGGAGCAAGTCGACCTCCATAGGTAAGAAAAATGAAACTTGATTAAGTCTCACACTTCATATAAACTAAGTTAATAAAATCAACTTAAAGTGTATCATAGCAAATGTAAAATGTTAAGTTGTAAAACTCTTAGAAGAAGCATAAGACAAAATTTTTGATACGTAAGTCTGGGCTAAAAGTTCTTAGATATGACACCAAAAACACAGTCCGTACAAGTTTAAAGAGAGAGAGAGAGGAAGAGACGTAAATTCAGATCCTTTGCCCTGCAAAAGATCCTTTTAAAAGGGTAAAGAGACAAGAAGCTCCAGACTGAGAAAAGCTGTTTGCAAATCATATATCCCTCAAAAGACTAGTATCTAGAATATATAAAGAATTTTCAAAGCTAAACAGTAAATGAAACTAACAATCTCATCAGAACACGGACAAAAAATATTTTACTAAAAAAGATACACAGATGACAAATAAGCACAAGAAAATATATTCAACATAATTAGCCAATTAGAGAAATGCAAATTGAAGTCGCAAGGAGATATCACTACCCACCCATTAGAATGGCTAAAATAGAATTTGTGACAACTCTATCTTTCCTGAAGCAAAAGTTCTTGTCATTCTTTTAAATTCTTTTGCCATATTAGTGTGTGTGCAGGGATATGGCATTGTGGATTTAGTTTATAGTCTTTGATGAGGAATGATGTTGAGCACATTTTCCTCAGCTTACTCACCATATAGAATATTTCTTTTGCTAAGCGTCACTTCACATTATTTGCCATGTTTCTTGGATTGTAGGTTATTTATTTCATGTGTATTATTGAAAAATTTGTAGGCAAGTTTATGTAAACTGTATTCAAGTTCTTTATCAGATATACGTAGCACAAATATTTTAGACTAGCCTGTAACTTGCTTTTTCACCCTCTCATTGATTAATTTGGGGAACACAAGCATAATTTTTAAGGAGTGGAATTTATTATTTTTTCTTTTATGGTTAGTGGATGTTTTGGTGCACTTTCAAAGAAATCTCTGCCTACCCTTAAAGTCACAAAGAAATTCTGTTTCTTTTAGAAGTTTTATGGTTTCATCTATCATATTTAGATCTCTTATTCATTTAGAATTAACTTTTTGTATTTGTGTGAGGGAGAATCAGGAAACTCTAAAAATACAAGTAGCCAATTGTCCCAGGACTTACCTTACATAGACCATCTTTCCCTCCATTGACTTATATAGTGCTAAACTTAAAAATAAAATCGCCAGTTATTTTATCAACAAAAAGGGGTTTATTTAGAAACAGCAGAGAATTGCAATCTGAGACAAGCAATCTATGGTAAAAACCATAGGCAAGTTCTGCAAAACAAAGGAGAAGAGTTCTCTTTTACAGAGGAAGTTGGGAAGACTGTTAAGCTGTTACTTTAAAAAAAAAAAAAAGTCTTTTGGAGGAAATGGGAGTTTGAAGTATAACAGCTTCTCATTGGCTGACTTGTGACTGTCTCCAGTTGGCTGGGCTGTTGCTGGGTGGGAAGGAAAGTCTGTCTTCTTCTTGCTGGGATAGTAAATCCCAGATAGTAAATAGCATCTAGGTGCAACTGACTACAAGTAGTTTGGCATCAACTGTGGACATTCCTGACTCTATTTTAGTGTGGTTACCTTTATTAATTTTCACAATGGGCATCCTTTGAGAAAATCTATTGAGAATATATGTGTATGGAGCTTTTCTTGGACTTATTTCTATTTCCTGACCCATTTATTTTATCCTATTCCATTTGGCTGTTCTGCCTTAGTTACTAAGACTTCCTATAAGTTCTGAAATCTAGGAATGCAAATCAAATTTCTCTCTCTCTCTTTCTTTTAATCAAAGCTTATTCTAGATCTTTGTGCTTCCACATAAGTTTTAGAATTAGCTTCTGGATTTCTACCAAAAAGGTTGCTGGTAGGGGCGCCTGGGTGGCTCAGTTCGTTAAGTGACTGCCTTCAGCTCAGGTCATGATCCCGGAGACCCGGGATCGAGCCCCGCATCGGGCTCCCTGCTCGGCAGGAGGCCTGCTTCTCCCTCTCTCACTCCCCCTGCTTGTGTTCCCTCTCTGGCTGTGTTTCTCTCTGTCAAATAAATAAAATCTTAAAAAAAAAAAAAAAGAAAAAAGGTTGCTGGTCACTTGCTTGGGATTGTGCTGAATTTATGAGTAAATGTGGGACAATTTACACCTTTACATGAAGTCTTCAGATTTGTTTGATATCCTCTTCATTTAGGTAGGTTTGCTCTGATTCTCTTTATTGTAATGAGTTGTAGTTTTGATTCTAGGGAATTTGCAAACCTTCATTAAATCCATTCCCAGATATTTGGTAAATGGCATTTTAACTTTATTTTCCAACACTTTTAGGTGGAATCCAGAAATAAAATTGATTTTTGTGTTTAGTGGCTTTAATTCATCTCCTAGTCCTCATTCTTATGGTTTGTTTATACATTCTTTTGTGCTTTCTACATTAACAAATGCATCATCTATGAATAAAAGAGTCTTTTACTTCTCCCTCTCCAAACTTTGTACATTTTATCTCCTTTTCCTGACTTGATGCCAGGATCTCCAGTGTGGTAGTAAATAGAAGTAGTGGTAATGTATCTCTTTATCTTGTTCCTGATTTTAAGGGGGAATATATTGACTTTGGGTATTTTCATAGATACCCTTTACCAGATTCAGGAATGTCTCTTTTATTCTGGATAAAAATTTTAAAATGCTACAATAGCTTCATATTAACTATAAGATAATATGTGAACTAAAAGTAAAATTTCAGGTGTTTTCATTCTCATTTCTATTTTTGTGCCTGGAATATTTAGTAAGAATACATTCGTTAGCCAAACATAACTTGAGACCACAGATAAGTTGTGACCCTCTATTCAAAGGCCATAGATGAGACATGTGACAATATCTTTTTCCTCTATCTGAAATACAAATGTAGAAATTTTGATTCTTGTTGTGTTGTATTTAGAAGGCTATCTGTCAATATTTTGGGTTATTTAGAAAAAGTAGAAAAGTCTATTGAATAGAAAAGTATGATGAACCTCGCAGGATACTTAGATCTTACTGATTTGAACACAGTATGTGGCAACCCCAAGCTGTAAAGTTCTGGAAAAGGTATGTGTTTTTATCTAGGAATACTGATAACTTAAAGAACATCCAAGTTCTGTTTGGAAGGATGAAGAAGTCAATTCATTATTCATAGGGGATGAGCAAAACCTGCCGTAACTTGAAAGGACTCCCATGGCATCATGGCATATTATGTGGCTAACAGGATTTGTTAGCCAACACCTTTGCCATAGTTAATGGTAACCTAGAATCTAGTGTATGGTTCCAGTTTGTTATGATAGTGCATGAGGGAGTTTAGCCAGTCTTTGGATTTGGCAGGATGTTGAAATGCAAGCGAGAGGAACATGTTGCTCGATGGCATCTATAAGAGAGCTTTGGAATTATTGCGTTTGGACTTCATGTTAAATAGGAAGCAAAAGAAGATAAGAGAGGAATGATGTTCAGAAAGAAAGTAGGGGAGTCAGGTATTTAATGCCAGCAGGAATATATGGGAAAGAAAGAAGATTCATAGTCATCCAGAATAGACACCTCAGAGTCTCCCCGCACGTTACAACTTCTATTGCAGAGATCCAGACAATTATGTATAAACAATGAGGGCAGTGATAGTGGAACTTCAGGAATTGTGCTCCAGGTGTGTCCTCTGCCACATAGGTTTTGGATAGTAGACATACTTTCCTCTAGGGCTTCTATCTATAATTGAAAGCACATGCAGATTTTGGAGTGGGATGAAATGCAATGTATGAGAGCTTATTCAGCTAGATAGTCAGATTTTGCTGATTTCTGACACCTGCTGAGAGACTTGAGCACCAGCTAATCTTATTAGATTCTCTGTGCTAGGCTGTGATTCTCTCTACTATGACCCCTTGCAAGCACACCCAGTCCTCCCTATGATCGACTCCTTCCATAGAGGAAGGATGCCCCAAGGGATCTGACCATTTTATTTTCTAAGCTGACACAACTGTCTCTTACCTTCCCATGAAAATTTTCCACTGTGACCCCTAAATCCCCATTCTATTGCAAACAGACATCCAGTAGCCCCTGTGGAAAGTCCTTCCATGTGCCTTAACCAAGCGTGACTCTTTCTCTTATGGTTGCTCCTTATTCTCCCTCATCTCAAACACCTCAAATTTAGAGAGAATGACATTTTCTTCACTACCACCCACAAAACTCAGACCATTGTCTCTATGCCTCTCACTCCTCCTTTCCCCACTTCTTTTTGCATCTTTAAATACACCAGATACTCTTCCTTAAATGAAGGCTATAACACAGGAGAATTCCAGTGTAATATGAAATACCACATGACTTGTGTCCATATGGGCCATTCAGAGAAAGCTTCAATTAATCAATTGTAAAGACTGTTAATTAGAATCTCCTTTAGCTATTAATTCCTGTGGCCACACGCCAGAAATTTCCCATGATAATTCTCCAGTTAGAGGTTCCTCCACCAGTAAATCTTACATCTCGTTTAAAACCTCTATTGGCTTGTTCTTTGAGTATATATGATCATTTGGTTCCTGGATCCCTTTAATTACTGCCATGTTATTTCTCAGAAGCTTCCTTTTTTTTTTTTTTTTTTTTTTTTTAGAGAGAGCGAGAGAGAGAGGGGTGAATGGCAGGTAAGAGGAAGGAAGAGACAGCATCCTAAGCATGCTCCACACCCAGGGCTCAATCTCATGACCTTGAGATCATGATGTGGGCAGGAATCAAGAGTCAGGAACTTAACTGACTGAGCCACCTAGGAGCCCCCTATTTTTTATTTGCTTATCTATAGCACCTGAATTCCATGGCCCTACTTCAATCAACCTTTAGTCATTAACCCAATTCTACCCCTCCCTAATTCTGTGTCCTATCAGTCGCCTTATTAATCCCTAGTTATAGATCCATATCTTCCTTCTTCTAATGTATGCTTTATCTGATAAGCAGAGGTCAAGATAATCGCACAAGTGTGCAGACTGGTTCCATCGTCTTTAACACTGACCAGGCCCCAGTGTTGCCAGGAAAGCATTCTCTGTAATCATTGCCCACTGTCATTTCCTATAGTGACTATTTCAAAATTTCTCGCACTCCCCAGACTTCCTAACCCAGAGCTTCCTCTATTTGCTTTCTTGGGAGACAATTTCTATTTATAAGAACAAATAAGATTCCATTAGAAATTAATAGACATTAGGGTGGCTGGGTTATGGAAAAATAAAAATTAATTTTAAAAAAGGTTGAAAAAATAAATTAATAGACATTTCAACTTTCTGCCGTCACACTCTAAAAATACTGCTGCAATCTAAACTAATCCTGTCCTCCTTCTTGCCAATAAAACTGGAAATAACTATTTCCCCTCTTACCAAAACTTGGTCCTCCTACCTGTAGTACATATTCCAATCTTATCTGTCTCCTCAGAATTTTGATCCATTGCCTTGAGGTCCTTTCCCAAAACATGTAAATATATCTTCATCTTTAAAAACCTAACTACCACTTTAACAGTTTCCTCTGGTTAATGTCATGTCTCTTTCTTATCCATAAGATTTCAACCTCTGGAAAGAGATTCCTGTATTTAAATGTCCTTTGTCCTTGTCCCATCTCCATGACCCATCCCACGGCAGTTTAGCTTCCGCTGGAAAGGCTCAAAGCATGTCCCTCGTGCTGTTAAAAATCAATGGATACTATTCAACCATCACCTTACTAGTAGACATGTCTTCAGCTTTGCGCTGTCCGACATTCCTTTGTTCTTAAAATCCCTTTTCCCTTCTCTTTCTGGACACCAGTCATTTCTGATTTGTCACTTACTTCTCTGGCCCAGCCTTTGAAGTTTCTTCGGTAGGATTTCCACTGCCCATCCCTTCATTGTTTGGGTTCCTTGGGGGATTTCCCTTAGTTTCTTTTTTTTTCTGGGTTTTGTTCTGACTGTCTTGGTGAAATTACATTGACTCTTAAAAAGTGGTTTCATATCACAGATAATATGGTGGGTAAGGAGCTGGGCTTGGAGTGTGACAGAATTAGATTCTCATTCTTGTGTTATCCTTAGACAAATTATTTAACTTCATAAAGATTTGATTTCCCTTCACTAAGTGAGGATAATAACTACTCTACAGGACTATAGTAGTAAATTATCAGTGGTAAATAACATGGATTCTTGAATTGTACTAATGGGGTTAATTCCAGTTGTCACTTACCTTGGAGAAATTACAAACTTCCTTTCACATTTCAATTTCCTCATTTATAAAGTGAGGATGGTAATACTATTTATTTCATACGATTAAATAATAGCACTTAATTCATAAGATTAAAACAGCCTCTTGATAAGCAGACCTTGAAAATACTCTCATCAGATTTTAATGCTAAGAAATTCAAGCCAAGATGGGAGCAGGAAAAAAGAGGATGCACCAAAACCTTGACTCAATTTCTTTCAATATTCGACCCCCAGAAGGTGATGTTATATAAACTGGAAAAGCCTCTTCTAATAAAAATTCTACCTCACGTCTGTGAGCCTGCGTACCTTAGAGCTCTTGTAGGCCCACATTCTGAGTAGGCTCGATGCCAGGAGCAGTCACTGTCAAGGAAGGACCTCTTCCTAAATGTCTCCAGAACGTACTTTTATTTTTTTTTTTAAAGATTTTATCTGTTTATTTGAGAGAGAGAGGAAAAGAGCACAAGTGGGGAGGAAGAGCAGAAGGAGAGGGAACAGCAGACTCCCTGCTGAGCAGAGACCCCCCCCCCCCAAAATGGGGCTTGATCCCAGGCTCTCTGAGATCATGACCTGAGCTGAAGGCAGAGAGGCTTAACTGACTGAACCACACAGGCACCCCATTTAGAAGTTGCTTTTAGATGGGGATTTTTTGAAATCTCACATTTTTCCAGTTACAAGGACTCAGCAAAATCTGGCAAGCTCCTTCTTGCTCCAAAGGAGAAATCTTCCAGAACACGGTTGACAGCTTCCTCACTTCCTAGCTATGTTTTCAGTGACAATTCCGCTACTTGGAACTCTTCACAGTGAGTAAGTAGCCATGTATTTTATGTTCCTGCCTCCATATCAGAAACATCGTTCTGGTTGGAATCTGAATGGGGACACTGTCTCATTTGTCTCACTGACACTGATGTTCAGGAGGAACTGGAGCCCAGTCTGTGACCCAGCCCGATGCCACTTGGTCTCTGAAGAAGCTGCTCCCAATGGAGCAACTCTTAATCTCATCTGGTACATACAGCACCTCGGCCTGGGCCTCCAACGTCTCCCAAAGTACATGCAGGGACTTCCTGTTAAAGGTATCAAAGCTTTCAGGGCTGAATTTAGGAAGAACAAAACGCCCTTGCACTTGAAGAAATCCCCAGCCCTTTGGAGCGATGCCGTCAAGTACTTCTGTGCTCTGAGTGACACGGTGCCTGGACTGCAAGGAGACACAGCAGTTTTCAGAGACTCGCTTGTTTTTAGCAAGTTTTCTCATTTGCTGGAAGAAAACAGAATGGAGGAAGAGAGCTCTGGGGAGTGCTTGGCTCCTGCGGGTGAATAGCAACTTCAACATGTTTCTTCTTTAGCGACTGGGCCATGTAGACACCTTCTCGAGCAGAGAGACTTGTATGGCTAGTCTCCTTCTACTCAGGGTTACTGCATTCATGAGGGTCAACATTCCAATGTAATGTAAGCAACACTGAACTTCTGATCTTTCATCTTCTGAACTCACCTCCAACAGGCTCCTCCCACTATCCTTTGCTTTTCCATTGCTAACAACTCTACTTTTTCAGTATCTCTGTTCATAACTCAGAATTATTTGTGAGTCTTATTTTTCTCTTACTGCTTACATCTAACCAACCAAGAAATTCAGATGGCCCTATCTTTAAAACTGACCCAAAATCTGACCACGGCTACCACCTCCGCTATACCTCCCTGGTCGAGCCACCCCTGTGTCTCAAATGAATGACTCCAAGAGCATTCTGGTGGTTCCTCCTCTAGTCCTCCTGCAGTTCCTTCTTAATACAGCAGGGTCTTACTCTGTTTAGGCTGTCCTAACAAGTACCATTGCGTAGGTGGCTCATAAACAACAGAAACTTATTTCTCACAGTCTTAAAGACTGGAAGTGTCAGATCAGGTTGCTGGCATGGTTGGGTTCTGGTGAGGATTCCTCCCCAGATTGAGCTGCCACTTTCTCCATGCATCTTTACGTGGCAGGCAGCAGAAAGAAGCAAGCTGTGTCAGGGCTCCCATTCGGTCACTGATCCCATTCATGAGGGCTCCCCTCTCATGATCTCACCTAATCCTGATTACGTCCCCCAAAACGTACCTCCTAATATCATCACATTAGGGGGTAGAGTTTCAACAAGTGAAGTGGGGGGGGCACATAGTCCATAGCAAACGGCCAATGTGATTCTTTAAAACATAGGTCAGATCATGACACCAAAATCTGTGCAGTAGTTTCCCATTTCTCTCAGAGTAAAAGTCAAAGTCCTTATAAAGGCCTATAAGACCCTACATGCTCTTTTCCCATCCCATTATAATTTCCAAATGCTAATGGGAAAAAGATAGTTTTCAATCCTGAAAACCACAGCCAGTGAAAATTTCTTGCAGAAATGATAATAAAATAAAGACACTCTCAAATGAAGGAAAACAGAATTCACAGTAACCAGATCCACTCTAAGAGAAATCCTGAAGGAATTTCTTCGACTGAAGGGAAATGATACCAGAGGAAAATCTGGAATTTTAAGAATGATGTCAGAGCAACGGAAATAGTAAAAGTGTGGTAAAATGTTAAGACATAAATTTGTTTTCTTATTTAAAATTTGTGCGGCTACTGAAGTCAAATCATTATAACATTGACTGATGGGGTTTCCAAGTCTGAAAATGGAGGACATCTAAAATAAAGGGGGGAGGGTAAAATAAGCTACCCAATTGTAAGATTTCCTATATTTTGCATAAAGCACTGAAATAATTCTAAATGGACCGTGAAAAGTGAGGAAGCAGGCATGCTACAATCCTTAGGAAGCCACTAAAAGCATACTACAAAAAGAAGAAGTTGAATAGCAAGTAGATAATAGCATATCGATGAACAAAAACAGAGGACATAAACAGAAAATGAACAATAAAATGATACACCTAAATCTAACCACATCAATAATTACATTAAACACAAATAGTC
Source organism: Spilogale gracilis (assembly GCA_004023965.1). Classification (NCBI taxonomy): domain Eukaryota; kingdom Metazoa; phylum Chordata; class Mammalia; order Carnivora; family Mephitidae; genus Spilogale; species Spilogale gracilis. The sequence continues at coordinate 28,723 of PITA01012565.1, forward strand.
TAAATACACAAATTTAAAGATTTAAAGACAGAGACTGCCAGTATGAATTTTTTTAAACCACCTATGTACTGTCACCATGAAACCCATGTTAATTATAATGATGTAGATAGATTAAAAATGAAAGTATGGAAAAAGACATCCAGGCCAACACTAGTCTGGAAAGACTATATTAATGTCAGACAAATTGGACTTCAGAAAAAGAAATATTTCAGAAATAAAGAGGGATACTATGTACTTATAAAAGGTCAATTTACTAAGAAGACATAACAATGTTAATGTGTGTGCTCCTAAAAATAGAGTTTCAGAATACTGGAAGCCCAAAACTGTTAGAACTGAAAGGAAAAATAGACAAATCTACAACTATACCTGAAGACCTTTACCCTTAGTGCTCAATATGTAGTCAGAAATCAGCAAGAATATAGTAGGCTTGCACAATACCATCTACCGATTCGATCTTATTGATACCTATTTATAGAACATGCCACTAAACAACAACAGAAAACATGTAAAGCATTGTGTAGAAGAAAAACCTTTATTATCTCTTTAAAAATTACCAGTTATGGCGTAACTGGGTGGCTTAGTCGGTTATGCATCTACCTTCAGCTCAGGTCATGATCCCAGGTCCTAGGATGGAGCCCCACATCTGGCTCCCCATTAAGTGGGGAGCCTGTTTCACCCTCTGCTTTCCCTCCTGCTAATGCTCTCTCTCACACTCCCTCTCAACTAAAATAAAAATAAAATCTTTTTTAAAATTTACCAATTATGATGATCTGCCACAAAATGGATGCTGTATACACAGGCAGAACTACACTAGAACATTCTGAGGTAACTGGTAAACACGTAATATGTTTTCACACAAGTCGGGACATCACTAATTATTAAGGGACCTCTGCCACTGTGCTTTCCCTTAGCTTCTGAAGATCAAACAAAAGAATTTTCAAGTCATGTGGAAGGTTAAGCCTGGGAACAAATGATAAGACTGCACAGTAAACCACGACTCAAGAGTAGCCACGAATTAGCCAGGACCGGCATGAGTTCAGAATGGGGTGGATGGGAGAGTATATGACCCTTTTCTATTGTAATGTATCCACTTTTCCTTTACTTTTCATGGAGTGCATCCCAATATATTTATTTATCTGCCAGAAGGCCCAAAAAATACAAATAACCTTTTCTATAATCACACATCTAGTACATTATGGAGAGTAAGCTCTGACTATTCCTGGCTGTAAATTTAAGCCAAGTATTTTTAATTTATGATATCATGGGTATTTTCTCCTGTATACCCATATCAAGGATAAAAGATGGGCTGGATGGAGGAAGGGTAGGGGGAAATAGAGAACGCTGGGAGAAATACTTTCAAATAATCCAGCACAAATGACCTGCTCAGCTATCCAATCACACAGGTTGATATATTCTCTGATTCCTGCTGAACACTAGGTGTTAATAAATTTTAATACCTTGATATGACAGAAAAGTATATACACACACCTATGTGGATGGGGTTTTGCGTATATATATTTATTTGTATGCATAAATATAATTTTCCATTATTTTGCTGTATTTGTTTATATTTTATTTCTCCTTGTGTGTTTCTCCTTCCTTCCCACTTGTGTTTGAGCAAGTGGTGTGTCTCTGCCTCGACACATAAATGTCTGGTAAGAAAGCTCTATTTCTTCTGGCTTGTCTTAAAAAACCTAAATTCATTCAGGAACGTATACAGTTTATGGAAGTGGTAGAGGTTGAAGAGAGGGTTTGTGGTAGGAAGTAGAAAATAGAAAGTGGCCAGGAGGGAAGAGCAGGGTCTCTAGGTCCCAGAGCAGGGGTGGGGGCTGGGGAGGGGCAGGTCATTGTTTCTTGACAATTCTCTCAGAATTAGTAAGACTCAGAGTCAGAAAGTTATTTGGTGATTTTAGGAAGAGTTCTCAGCCTTGCAAGAGATTCTTGAGTCTCCATAAGCCTGAAGGCAGAAGTCTTCTACTTGGAATATTCTACTTAAGAGAAACAGTTTACTATATATTGGATAATATTTTAAATATTTATGAATCCTCCCCAAAAGGTCATGTTTGTGTTTCCAGTCATAGACCTGAGTGACACCATTTATAGTTTGTGTGAATGATTATTGGCAAAGAGTGGAGCTTGTCTCTGTTTGTCTTCATAACCACACACATCATTCTATTTCTTAAAGCTTAAGATCTTGACAGCTCTGAACGTGGCACCCAATCCCTCAAAGACTTTCCCAACAGGCTAAGGGATGTAACATAGTCATGCTCATTTGGGATCATCCAGGGTTTCCTGCAAGAGGGGTATAAAAACGTATAAATTCTATAGTAAGACTAAACTTAGATGTCTTATGCTGCCTTTCCAATCAGCAGGAAACTGGGTTCTTGAACCCTCATGTCAAAGCAGGGACAGAGGTTGAAGGTGCTAGTCTCGTTTCTTTGTGTGTTTCACAGGTAGAAGCAGGATCCCAGGAAGGATGGCCAATATCCTGTTTGTAATAAATTTAAATTGGGATGAAAAAGAAGAGAGAGACTAAAAGCTACCCTTGCTAGTAGAGACTCGGAATTTCCTGCACATTTCTGCCATACTGTGTTTTGTGTTCTCTGGGAACCTGCAGCCCATCTCCCATCCTGCTGCTGGGCTTGTGATACCCAGTATTGAGGCAGCAAACCTGTCTTCAACAGGTGTTTTGGAAAAGC
>PITA01012565.1:31521-61467 GCA_004023965.1 Spilogale gracilis
TTTTTTTTTTTTTTTTTTTTTTTTTTTTTTTTTTTTTTTTTTTTAAAGATTTTATTTATTTGACAGAGAGAAACACAGCCAGAGAGGGAACACAAGCAGGGGGAGCGAGAGAGGGAGAAGCAGGCTTCCCGCCGAGCAGGGAGCCCGATGTGGGACTCGATCCCGGGTCTCCGGGATCATGACCTGAGCCGAAGGCAGTGGCTTAACCAACTGAGCCACCCAGGCGCCCCTGTCCTCTCATTTTTTGACATTATGTAATGTGATGCTTTAGACCAATCAGGCCTATCCACTGAGTTACAACAATGGCTTTTCATAGTTTCCTATTTCCTAAATGTTGATTATATTAACGAATTTCCCATCGTTGCATGACTGGGGCCTGCAATCAATTTTACTTTTTTAAAGATTTATTTATTTATCTTAGAGAGAGAGAGAAAGAGAGCATGAGCGGCAGGGGCAGAAGGAGGCTGAGCAGAGCCCAAGCCAGGGCTCCATCTCACATCCTTGGGATCACGACCTGAGCAGAAACCAAGAGTGAGCCACTTAACAGAGTGTACCACCCAGGTGAGTATCTTACTTTTTTTGCTCTGTTTCTTCAACATCCACGTGGACATTCCTTTTTTGTCCTATCTCCCCACTTCCCTTTCCTGCCTCTCTGTGGTGCCCTAAAAGGAGCAGGCAAGAGGAAACGGACTTTTGACTCTTATCTATCCATCTGTCATCTGCAGTCTTAGACAGGCTTCCTCCTCTGTTCTGAAAGGATGATTTCACTTACCTTACCTCTCACAGGTTATTCTAAAATATCTTCTAAAATAAAGGTGTCCATTGATTGACTAATAAGAAACTCATAATTATAAAAATGATGGGATGAGCCTCGTTGTGTGGATGAGGTAAGATGTATACTATTTCGGAAATGGATTAGATACTAAATTGCAGTCTGGTGCGGGGGTTGAAATGTTAACAATGTGTGGTTATTCATATAAAAGAGAGAGTGTTGTTGATGAGCCAACTAGAAACACAAGCCAGTTAATTAATTGAGAGTACCTGTGAACACCCAAAGGCACTCAACCCTAGACCCCAAAATGAAGCTCAAGTTCTGCACAGAAACATCTTCAGAAGGATTGTGTAAGACTGGCAGATGACTTGAACAAATTGAGTAAAATAGGAGGTGTTTTTCTTGGAAAGAGAAAATGCAATCTCAGCCTTAGGAGAGAAAAGATGTCCCTAGGCAGGGATTTAGGAGATAAAAACACAAGATATCTCCAGCAGCTGCTGGAGATGTTACAGTCTTAAGTTAAAAAGGGAACAAAAATATCTCAGTCTGCCTTCTCCCCAGGTGGCTAGCCTCCTGAATAAAATTCATATTCCTTTCCAGTCAAAACTCATCTCTTGAGTATTGACCTTTTGAGCAATGGGCAGCTGAACTTGTAGTTCAGTAAAAACTACACATTGGGACAGGTCATTGTGTTGTTTGAGCATTACTAGTTTTTATTTTCTTTTTAATGAATGATTACAAACAGATCATTTATAATGGGAACACAAAAGAAACATTTCTTCAATGACTGACTAAAGTTGAGAGTGATTCCATTTTACTTCAGAATATGAGTAAATAGTGTGACTTAATTCTGTCAGATATTATGACTAATACAGCTCATGACAAAAAGATGGTATAGTACTTAAAACTCAGTAGTACTTGATGGAGGGTAAGATGGCAGAGAAGGAGCAAAAACATTCACCTGGACAACCTTCATGCAAACAAAATCTCATTATACTTGGATGCAAATAGTCACATGGCCAACACCAGTGATCTTTCCTAATGAGTATGAGTGATAGCTAAAACAACCATGAAGCTATTTGCCCAAGATTTTATAAGATTTGAATCCATACTACAACCACATCATCATATCTACATACTTGAATCACTAGATTAATGTACACACACTCTCTTATACATTCATTCAATAATTTGATAACTGTGTATTGACATTTTTCTGTCTAGTAATTGCTAAGGCCACAAAGGTAAAAATGGCACAATCTGTTCATCAAGGAACTTGTAGGGGAATCCAACAAATGCAATCACAATACAATGTGTTGAAGACTGCTGAGTAGTTCAGCAGGATATCAGAAAAGTATTCTGAATTAAGTAATATACAACAGGGTTAGTGTGCCTGGGTGGCTCAGTCAGTTAAGTGTCTGCCTTCAGCTCGGGTCATGATCTCAGGGTTCTGGGATCAAGCACCACATCTGGCTCCTGTTCAGTAAGGAGTGTGCTTCTTCATCTCCTCCCTGTTCCTCTCTCTCTAGCTATCTCTGTCTTTTTCTCTCCAATAAATAAGTAAAATATTTTTTTAAAAAAGTAATATACAACAGGGTAATTCATCTTGAATTTGGTAAAAATAGGTTTATGACCGGGGTTTACCCATGCCACATTCACCCAGAAAATAAACACATACATCACACACACACACACACATACACCTACAAATTTAGCTTGCAGACGCAGTACTGTTCACCATGCTTGTTAAGGATACCAGAAATTATAAGAGGCTATTTCATTTATCTGCTATTATTCTGTCTGAAAATGATTAATTTTTAAAGAATATGTTTTCTGTTTCTGAATAAGGTCTTTAGACTCTGCTTAAATCTTGATTTTTGTGCATACCCAGTGAAATTGGGAGAAACAGAAACATGATTGAAAGTATATCACTTTCCTATCTCTCCACAGGAGGGTACTATTTCAAAAGGTAAAAATCCTTCCCAGAGTCAAAGCAGAGCATGAGGTTGGAGGAAGGGGAGAGTGCGGGGGAATGATTCAATTGGCTGCCACACAGAGACCTCTGCCTTTTTATCCAGATAAAGTGGGTGGCCAGAGTTAACCTAGCTCAGAAAAGCCTCTTTCAGGAGAGGATCTTTCACGGGGACCTAAAGTCAATGACCAGGGCCTGTCACAGGAAGAAGAGATGCTCCTGAAATTCTCAGTGTTGATCCTTTGGATTCAACTGGCATGTGAGTTTGACACGTTCCCAGTTACGTTAAGTGAAAATCCAAGTGAAAATGAAAGGAAGAAAGGGAGAGAGTGAGGGAAGGAGGAGGGGGACAGGAGCAAGGAAAATCTTATCAGGTTGGGAAAGAGGCCCCAGTGCCCTTCACCAGTGCCCACGTCTTTGGTTTTAAACAGGGGAGAGCACCCAGCAACTGAAACAGAGTCCTCGCTTTCTAAGCATCCAGGAGGGAGAAAATTTCACTGCCTACTGCAACTCCACAAGCACTTTTCCAAGCCTTCAGTGGTACAGACAGAAGCCTGGGGAAGGTCCAGTTCACTTGATGACATTGTCTAAGGGAGGAGAAATGAAGAAGCACAAGAGTCTAACAGCTCGGTTTGGTGAGGCAAGAAAAGACAGCTCCCTGCTCATCACTGCAGCCCAGCCTGTGGATGCCGCCATCTACGTCTGTGCAGGGCCACAGTGCTCTCCGGGCCCCTGCCACCTGCACCTGAACCCCGCTGCAGGCTCAGTCACACTGTGTTCCTGGCTCCTCCTCGCGCATCTCCTGACATGAGCAGTGGTAACAAGCTCAGCCTCTCAGGGAAACATCTCCGCTGCCTTTCCGGGCATTTCCCACATACACCGGAGAACAAGTTTCCTCTATTATAAGACGAACTTCTAGAAATGAAGCTCACTCTTTGAACCAATAAAAATGGGTCTACAGCTCCCAGGGGTGCAATGAGAAGGAAAGAAGAGTCAATACAGAGGGACAAATGGAAGATCTCAGCCAGAGTGCATCAGAGTTCCAGGAGTCATTCTGTTTTCCTAAAGACCAAACCAGGAATGGTTAGTGCAAGGGGACAGAGGTGAATGATCCTGCAGCTTTACTCTAGTAGAGTTGATGAAATTGCTACCTCTCCAGTCTATTAGACTAGAATAAAAGGCAAAAGCATAGTAAAAAATAATTAGAAGAAAGTTGGTATTTTTTTGGCAGAAAAAATGTTTAACATGTACTCCAGTAACATCCAACCATGATTCCAAAGTAATATTCCCATTTGGCGGCTCTGAACTGTTTCAACATTAGCTACAATTGCCTGTATTTAAACAGGATTTCCTTGGCAATTATTAAACTTTGAATGGTAGATAGATATCAGTAACTTCAACTTCTCAAGGCTGAAGAAGGTAGGATATTTTTGGCTTTTAAAAACATGTTTTATTTGAGTGTAGCTGACATAAAATGTCACATTACTTTCAGGTATACAACATAGTGATTCTACAAGTTTCTTCATCGTGCTATGATCACCATAAGGGTAGCTACCATCTGTCACCATACAATGCTATTAAAATATCATTGACCATATTCTCTACTATGCCTTTTATCCTGATGCCATGCCTATATCTCCCACTTGCCTTCCCTCTTATTGCCCACCCCCTACCCGTCCCTTCTGGAAACCACCAGTTTGTTCTTAAGAAGCTGGAAGTTAATGGTCTCCTCCACCTGGAAAGCCTCCCACTGGCCCACTTTTATACTTGAAGAACTCTTATTTGTCTCTAAAGCAAGACAATATAATGCAAAACATATGGGTTTGGGAGTTATAAAAACCAGGTTCCATTCCCATGTGCAATTTTCTAGCTCTGTATCCTTAGGCAAGTATTCCTCTTCATCTAAGCTTTCCTGTTAATCCATGAACTACCTACCTTGTTGAGCTTCTGTGATTTAACTCAGATAAAATATGTAAAATTATATGAAGTCCCAGGTGCAACTTATGTACTCAACAAAAGACCTATAAATATGATTCTTAATGCCTCTAAGGAAACGTTACCACTACTGTGAAATTTTTACTGACTTCTCAAGGAGGAACAATTTTATCTCTGCCTAATATTCTGAATCCCCACCTTGGTGGTCAGCAAGGCAGACACCCCAAGTTGCCATCCTAACTATTCTCTTCTGCCTCCTTATAATGGAACCATCCATGTTGATTTGGACTAGCTCCCAAATATCTCCTCACCTTAAGAAAAAAAGGGGGACATCTGGGTGGCCCAGTCTGTTAAGCATGGGACTCTTGGTTTCAGCTCAGGTCATGATCTCAGGTTTATGGGATTGCCCACGTCAGGCTCCACACTCAGCAGGGAGTCGGCTTCTCCCCACCCTTTCGTGCTCTCTCTTTCTGTCTCTCTGTCTCTGTCTCTCTCAAATAAATATATAAATCTTTCACATCCTTTCTTATAACAAAGGGTTGCATAAAACACACTTCTGACCAATGAGATATAATCAGAAAACTGCTAGGAGTTTCCTGTAACTACCTTGTCCTGCTCCCCTTCCCAACTCTTCTCTTCCTGCAACACAGAAATGATAACTTCGTCAGAAAGGCATCTGTCCCCTCCCCAATCCCACATTCGTCCTTTAGATGTCAAGCCAAATTCCTCCCTCAGATCTATATGTGCATGAAAATTGAAAATTTTTAATAAACCATTATCTGGCTGAATTTTTTGTTACTACAGCTAAGCTGTAGCACGATTGACATAAAATGGCTTTGTGATTTTCTGAGTTCATGTGTAAGGGCAGGAAAAAACGATGTGAACAAAGTGCTATGCTTACACAAAGAAGGAATCTGCATTTATATTGATTATATGTACTTCTTGAAGCATTAATGTTCCTATAATTTTTTATTAAAAAAAAAAACCTTCATCTTCCACACCAAGGGGCCTCATTTAAAAAGTTCCATCGCTTTCTTACAGTCATGGGAGGCTACGGAATTCAGTTTCTCATCTGATCTTTTAACCATAGACAATATCAATTTCCATGCAAATGATTAATAACTGTAGCCTTATATTTTTCTCACTTTTATATTCCGAAGGTTATTTTTGTTGTTGTTGTTTTTAATTCTGTATTACTCCAGGAGCCTATTCCAAAGCATTCCCTGAAAGTTTTATCACACAGAACTCCTTCATCTTGAAAGACTGTAAGGGCAATTATAAATTAAAGCTAAAGAAATAAACTCTAATTCTCCCAGTCAAAAAAGGGAAAACACTCTCCCTCTCCCTTTTCTTAAAGTATTTACTTTAGAAAACTTGTAGTTATGAATTCTTTCTCTGTCCCTTTGAGATGTATAAATCTCTTAAAAAGCTGAATAAATCTCTTGCCAGTTTTATAATCCAGGAATGTTTTTCTCAAGCACCTGGAAGGCATCTCTTTGAAATGGAATCATCAAAAAGGACAGCACTCCTCTCTCTCAGTTTCTGCGGGAGGAGAGGAGACTGAACTCCACAGGCGCCTGGCTCTAAGTGGCAAACTTGCCTATCATAAAGATATGAGAAGTTTTTCTTTCAGATAAAGGCAATTAGCCAACACAGGTGGCTACCCCAATTACCAGGTAAATTAAGGAGGAAGTGTGATAAATGGCCCTGTCTAGTCCTCTTACCTGAGGACTGGTTATTGAGGAAGCGCTTGCAATGGGTTGTTTCTGCGGGGCTGTACAGAGCCGTAAAATTTCTTTCTGTTTTTTTGCAGTCTCTTTAACAGATTGCCTGTGGTGCCCGTCACGTTCCAGCCTAATGATTCTTCAGTAATACATCTGTTTTCTTTCCTCTCTTTGTGGAGAGGTGTTTTGGACTGGCAGATTTTGTTTTTATTGCCCCCAGAAGATGGCCCCCGTGCCTTTCCATAATGACTGTTCTTCACTGACTCTCTCCCTGAAAAGTGACCCAATGCTGGGAAAAGTGCAAAGCTTCTCATGCTCTACCGCTTAGTGGCTGTGAGACTTTGCCATTTTAGAGAGGATCGATTTCCTCCCAAGTACCTTGGAAGTAAGCACAGTACTTACAGTGTAGTCACGAGGTTTAACAATGTTTTGTGAATTGCCTTGCACCGTGGATTAAAAAACGAAGAAACTTGCGAGTAGGAACCAGAGCTTGGCTCAGGTACATTCAGAATTTCATTTGTGTTCCGGGAGATGCTCTGTGCAGGAAATATGGAAAGGGCTGTTTCTATGGTCTTGGGGACAGAGGGCCGTCTGCCACAGTGCCGTGCTTGCAGGGCCTCGAAGCTGAAGAATCCTCTGCCTTCCCACCGCCATTCAGAGCAATCATTTCTAGAGCACCTTGACCACACACCATGCTCTGGGAGCATTCCGAAACATGCTGTTGATGCCGAAGGCCACACTTGGAAACCCTGGGTCAGGACTGCATTGTCCCTGGTAATGTGGTGTCAGCGCTAGGTTAGTCCACGAGGGAACACTTGAACCTGAGAAAAGTATACTTCTGCTTTCAGGGTCCATTGCTGAATGAAGAATGAAAATCTCTCTAACAGAAAGAGGGCTACTAATTTAGGTCAGGGCAGAGGAGGGGGAGAAGGGAATAGATGGGCCAGAGAATTGATAATAATACACATGACTCTGCTTTCTTATCACCCATTTTCTTTTTATCTCCAAAAGCCAGAATGAAGCTGGAGATTAAAAGAAGATGATTTGCTTGATATTTCTATAACTTTTGGGTTTCATGAACCCATATTTTTTAGCATCAAGGGCCGCTATGAGCTTTCATTTATTTGTGTAAAAGTTGTTGTTCTTCTCTAAGCCATGCCTATGCCTTGTGTAAGATCACAAACTCAAGGATCAAAAAAATAAAAACAAAGAAAGAGGCCAAGAAAGAGGGGAAGTACCTAAGGGCAGAAGCAGGTAGAGAAATAAAGGGTAAAATAAAACGACTGAGGATCATTTGAACTGAAAATCATTTTCTACACAAATCTCTTCACAGCAGCAGCAGTAACATTTAAGGCCAGGGAATTTGGAGCGAGGGGCTGTCCTGTGCCTCTTGGATATTTAATAGCATCCTTGGCTACTATTTAGTAGATGTCAGTGGGAACCCCCTCCCTTCCCCAGCTGTGACAATCAGAAATCTCTCTGGGGATTGCCAGGTATCCCTTCAGGTATCCCCTTGGGAGCAATAGTCTTAATTAAAATTTTAAAAAATAGTCCTAATTATCTATATGTTACAGTGGAAATTTTCAGGAGATAGATAGATGATGGATAGAGAGAGACATATTAGGTATTTCAGGCATTATATGTATTTGTCCTAAAAGTATTTGCTCTATCAATTTAACTAATAGACTATTTAACATTTACTTCCTCAGTCCTTTTCATATATATATACATAAAATATATATGAAGAGAGAGAGAGAGAGAGAAAAGGACTGACAAAGTATTTTTCTTTCTACTATTATGATAAATTTTTTATTTCTGTAGTGTTCATATGTCCTGAACTATTATTATATCATTTGACTTTAACATATTCAACAAATCAGATACATGGAATGTAAAAAATAAAAGTTGGTTATATATATTTGTAATATTTATGTGGACTTATATATAATGTATATATAATCCATATGTAAATTATACCTATAACAGGTCATTGACAACTGAGAACATTTTCTCAGTCTGATCACATCTCAAGCTTCAGTTTGGTCAGTATGTCTACTCATAAAATATAAACTATTCCCCCATTAAGCAAACATTTCCCCATGTTTTACACAAATTATTCTACATAGACTCAGAGTTTAAAGAAAAAAAATATTCTTAAGTGCTAAAAGGACAACTCTTCCATTATCCTCAACACACACATGTGCGTGCGTGCGTGCGCGCGCGCACACACACACACACACACACACAGTTACGCACACACATGCATGTGGGGAAGGTGCCCTAAGCCACAAGTAGGAGGAGCTTCCCACTACAAAGCTAAGTGACAGTGCTTAGGAGTGGCTGCTGCCAAATCGATATCATGAAACTGATGGGTTACAGAAACAAGTTAGCTTCAAATTCAAGGTATGATGCATGCCATTATTTAAAGGGACTTGACATCAAGGAGTGTCCATACAACAGAAGAGTCAAGAACTATGCAGACACAAATGAGATTCTTGCTGGGCCTCCTGTGCATACAAACTTGCTGTGAGTTAAGAACATCCAGAGGGAACCTGAAGAAATTTCACAACTGACTTTGGGAAGAAGCAAGGGAGGGAAGGAAAGGGGAGGAAGAGAGAGAACACCTTCTGTTGGGTTGTGTCCTCTACCATTAACATGGAAGCTGGGGAAAAAATTCCTACACTTGGACATAGCTAGTCATTTTGCAGTGACCCTCTCCCATGCTTTTTTTTTTTTTCTTTCTCAACAGGGGTAAGAGTACAGATGAACGTGGAGCAGAGTCCTAGGGTCCTGATCCTCCAAGAGGGCAGAAATGCCTCTATGATATGCAATTGTTCTGTCCCCATGACCAGTGTGCAGTGGTTCCAACAAAACCCTGATGGACAAATCACATACTTGTCCTACATTGCTTCTGGAATGCAGCAAAAAGGAAGACTAAAATTCACAGTCAATACCAAGGAATGTAAGAGCGACCTATATATCACAGACTCCCAGCCTGGGGACTCAGTCACTTATTTCTGCGCTGTGGGGCACAGTGCTCTCCAGGCACCTGCAGCCTGTACATGAAGCCATAGCCGAAGACTTAACCCAGCCCACAGAGTGGGAGCAAGGGCCCAGTATGATTCAATTTGCATACCCATTGCCTTTCATCTCCTGATTCATGCAGATAGCATTTCTAAATGCATCATAACTGGACACTACAGTGCAGGCACCCTAATGGTTCACCCTGAGATCTCTGTTGTGCTCGTGGTACTAGGTAAATACAACAGACTGATCCACTCTCTCATATCTGATTCTCTTTCTGGACAGGAGTGAACAGTCAACTTCAATGTGGACAGAGCCTCCCACTTCATCTCTATGAGCAAGAAAGCGCCAATGTCACCTCCATCTCTTCTGCATCTTTCTAGCTTACATCTTTCTAGCTTACAACACTGGAAAAAGCTCCATGATCCTTTTTCTAATATATTTAAGTGGGGAATAAAAATAGGGCAAAAAAAAAAAACCAAAGTCCACTATTAGAATGAAGGATGGGCAGAGCTTTCCAAATCCCAGACCAGAGATTCAGTACTTCTACACAGTGGATGCACAGAGCTTCCCCGCTGAAGCCTGAACCCAGGAGTGTGGCTGTAATCCCCAAAATCCAGCAACACAGGAGAGATGTTTGCATGTTTTCACTTGCTTCCAACATGGTGTGGAGAAGTGCACATTTGATCAATCAAAGTGATTCCACTTTCAAAACGCTTGGAAATCTTGATGAATATTCAATGTAGTGACCACCATCTCTGTTCTAAACTAAACCATGCCTAACATCCTAATCCCTAAGCCAGTGAATGAGTGAATTAGCAAATCCAGTTAGAAGATCCTTGAAACCCAGTTATAAGGTTTATGTTAAATGGGTCTTTTTACCCTGAAAGTTGTTTATTTCCCATGCTATATTATGCTCATGTATAAAAGGAAATCATCAGAAAGTCAAGCCTAAGACATAAGAAAGTGTCAAAGAAAGGGCAATGCTACACTTTGTAATCTTTCTCTTCTTTTTTGTTCCAACTTCTTAGAGTGCATTTAATAGTTCATTCTGTTCATATTCAATAGTACCTATTTATGCAATTTCCCTCTCTGTTATTATTTGGAAAGCCATTGGAAAAAAAAGCTAATTTCCAATGACGAGTATGCTATATTATCTTGGGTGAGTGAGTCACACTTTTTGTACCTCAGCATCCTCATCTAGGTGAAGAAAGTCTTTCCTACAACCATTACTCATATTTCCATACATTCAATCATTGAGCAAATATTTAATTGAATACCTGTGATACCCTGAATGGGGACTTTGACTAAATAAAGAGTTCTTTCTCTTATTTAACATACAGTTTAGTAAGGAATATGTTTTGTTATCATAAAGTTCCTGTAAACTAAGAGAAGAACTAAATTAGGAGAGAAAAGGATATTATGAAAACCAATACATGTCCCTCAGAGATAGGTCTCTGGAGTATGTGACTCCTCAGGCTGAAACCTAATAGTTTAATAGGAGTTCATCAGGCTGAAGGATGGAAGGTGGGGGGGAGTACTCCAGGTCAAGGTGTGTGGTGTGGTGTGTGTGTGTGTGTGTGTGTGTGTGTGTGTGTGTGTGTGTGAAGCGAGGTAGATCATGGCAAATTTAAATCCTAAAATATAATTTGCAAATGGTAAGACACCATGCATGGGTGCTTCTCATGCTATAAGAGACTTAAAATAAACCAGATCCTTGAAATAAGTTGTCCATATATTATAAGACAATAAGGTGAAGATTATGGAAAGCACTCAGCAAGCCTACATACTGACAGAGCACAGACAGGAATAACTGCATTGAGGACTAAGAAGAAGAATTGTGAAACTAATTAATGATAAGAAATATTACTTTGCTAGACACCAGGACTACTTTTTGAATGCAAAAAGCATTTCTAAATGGACTTCACAAGATATGATAAATATGATACATAAACATGATACATTTTGACTGTTGAATAAAATGGACAATTGCTTTTAAAGGAGAGGAAATATGTGGGAGTGTTATCTTAAGAGAAAAATATTTCCTGTCCTTGAAGTATAGCTGATAATGGAATTATCTTCCAACTGTAAACGACTATAAAATTGGAAAACAAGAAAAAAATGTTTTCGAGGAGTGCAGGCAGTGAACACTTGCAATCCTTGGGAGAAAGCAAGCCTGCAAGGGGACTTCCGTATGCATTCAGCATATCTCTCCTGGGGGTGTTTTCTATACCTCAGCACAAGGACTTGGAGCCCCAGCGGAGAGCAGGAGCCTTGCCGAGTCGCAAAAACAGAGATGAGAATCAGGGTTGTTAATATAACTGGGATCAGCGGGAAACCGGTATTGGAGAGAAATGAGCCTCATATAATAGGACTGTGACATCAGCACAGTGGTTTTTCTGAGCCGATGCATAAACTATGCGTGCACGGAAACATTGGAAAGTCTATCAGAAAACAGCATCTGAGGGTAAAAGCTTCAAGGAGTTTTCAGAGGTTGCACTATGCTGAGAAGACATTGAACCTCTGGCCTTTCCAAAGCAGAGAGATCTTGCTCAACACCTTAGACTTTCAATTGAGTTACCAGAATAAGGACTGAATGCTAAGAGTAAGAGCTATGACCTAAAACAAAAAGAAAATTGAAAAGAAAAATATCTCTGCTCTAACAGAGATTAAAGTCAGCCCAACAGAATCTAAGTGATCTGTTAGTAATTTCACAAAGTTAACATTTTTATTTTATTTATTTTTTTAAAGATTTTATTTATTTATTTGACAGAGAGAGAGATCACAAGTAGGCAGAGAGGTAAGCAGAGAGAGAGGAGGAAGCAGGCTCCCTTCCAAACAGAAAGCCCGATGTGGGCCTCGATCCCAAGACCCTGAGATCATGACCTGAGCCGAAGGCAGAGGCTTTAACCCACTGAGTCACCCAGGTGCCCACAAAGTTAACATTTTTTAGAGGGAGACAAAATAATCCAGGGTTTCTGCACATTATTACCCATATTATGTAGCATACAATAAAAAAATGCTAACACAAGGGTGACATAATGAATAGATGCAGACCCAAGGTGATTCATGTTTGGAGTTCATACACAAAGATTTCAAAATAAATATGAATACATTATCCAGCACTTTTTCCTGTTGCTGACTCTGTTGAACAATCACTACCACCTATCTGGCAATGGACCCATGGAGTTAGTAGCCACATGGCCCAGTAGCTTCCATAGATTCCTCCATAAACTTCCACTCAAGTCACATTTCCACAGCTAGACATGCTTGGTTCTTAGATTGATTGGTTAGGGATTCCTTCTCTGACTATCCAACTGCTTTAGACCTTCACTTCCCTGGCTCATGCCACAATTGTGTAAGATCAAGTTCCTGTAATTAGCCCTTATCCCACTCCACTTATGGTAACTCTGCTTCACTGACTGTACCCTAACTGATATCCTAGGCAAGAATACAAATGCATAAAATGAGAATCTTTTTCATTTTCAAGAAATGTGTGTCCAGATACTGATTGGAAGATATACTATTCAGAAACTTTGTATATGTGCTTGCTATATCAACCATAAAAAAATAACCATGTGTTTTCCTCAGTAAGAACTCTTACATATCATGTCGTGCTGTAAGGATGTAGCTACACACTAGTCATTCAATTTAGACCACCAGGTATTTAAGATCGAAGACTGTTTTCCATAACTATGTTTGAAACCTTAAAGCAGGGGAGGAGTGAGATGGCGGAGGAGTAGGAGGCCTAGATATCATCATGTCCCAGGAGTTCAGCTGGAAGGTTATCAAGCCAGTCAGAACACCTAGGACTCAACAGGAGAGCAAAGAGAAGAGCAGCAAAGTGACAAGAAAGTGACCACTTTCTTGAAGGTAGAACTCTCAGAGAAGTGAATGGGAGGTGATATTTGGGAGGACATACTGCGGGGGAGGGGCCAGCACCTGGGCAGCAGTAGAGCAGCGGGGCACAAAATCGGAAGCTTTAGAAGTCGGCTCCACTGAGGGATGTCGCCCCAGAGGCTAAGCGGGCGGTGGAACCCTCACAGGGACAGTGTGGTCTCGGGACCCGGGGTGCCTGTGAACAGCAGAGCTCCCAGGTATCGGAGCAGGAAGCCGGCGGCAGAGATGGAGCTGAGGAGGGGGCTCTCAACTGGGGCTTACCTTAACCCGGAATCCAAGGCGCAGTTGGGCCACTGCTCTTCAAGCAGGGACCCCACGGGTGGCAGATCTGGGGAGACCCCATCCTTCCTCCACTGGGAGAGGCAGTGCAGGTGCACACTGCAGGAATCTGCTGGGTTTGGAGACTCCAAACCGGGCTGAGTGCCAGAGATAGAAACGCTCGGTCACAGGCCAGGTGACACAGAGTGTGGCTGGAGCCCAGGGAGACAGGCATGATTGACGCCTCTCCTCCGGGGGCACACTGAGGAGTGGGGCTCCTCGCTCTCAGCTCCTCTGGGCAGGAGACTGGGAGCTGGAAGGCTGCCATCTTTATTCCCAGCCTCCAAAGTGGTATGGATCCGAGACAACCTGAGCACATCACTTAGCCTGGCCAATGGCAATGGCGGGGCAGTTCTGCTTCAGGCAAAGACACCTGAGAATCACTGCAACAGGCCCCTCCCCCAGGAGATCAGGGAGAACATGCAGCCAAGACCAAGTTCACCGATCAATGAGAACCACAGAACTTCAGAGCTAGGGGAATGCCCTAGGTAGAACTCATGGCCTTTTCCCTATGATCCTTCAGTCTTTCAAAGTTAAAATTTTTTTTAATTTTATTTTTTCTTATTCCAGTTTTTAAATTTTTTCTTTCCTATTATAACATTTTTAAACTATTTTTTCTTATCAATACCTTTTTTTAAAAAAATCTGTTTAAATTTTCATTGTTTTAGTCATATTCTATCCTTTCATTGTATTTAAGCTTATTTATATATATATGTTTTCTTTCTTTAAAATTTTGGGTTCTAATAGATAAAAATATACCCTAAACCTAGCACATGACTTTGTTCTAGTCTCCAGCCTCATCACATTCTTTCTTTATTTTTCAAATATAATAATTTATTTTATTTTATTAGTTTTCCAAGATTCATTGTTTATGCCTCACACCCAGTGCTCCATGCTATTTGTGCCCTCAATACCCACCACCAGGCTCACCTATTCCCCTACACTCTTCCCTTCCAAAACCTTCAGTTTGTTTCTCAGGTTTTTTTTTCTTTTTTCATCCAACTTATCTTATCAATTTTATTTTTAGAATCTTTTTTAATTTTCATCTTTACAGTCATATTCCATCCTTTCATTGTGTATACCCTTCTTTTTGTACATATATAACTTTTTCTTTCTTTAAAATTTTAGGAGGCAGTTTCTTCTAACACACTAAAATACACCCAAAATCAAGTGTGTGGCTCTGTTCTATTCACTAATCATACATAGAGAGAGACAGATAGATATAGATACAGATATAGATATAGATATAGATGTAGTTTTTTTTCTCCATTCTTCTCCATCTGGTTATGGGTCTCTTCTGATTTGGTAAGTGTATATTTATTTTTCTAGGGTCATCACTACCCTTTTAGTATTTTGTTCTCTCATTCATCTCTTCTTATCTGGATACAATGACAAAGCAGAAAAACTTACCTCAAAAAAAAAAAAAAAAGAACAAGGGGCAGTACTGACAGCTAGGGACATTAGTAATATGTCAGAACTAGAGTTCAGAATGAAGATTATTAAGGTGCTAGCTAGGCTTGAGAAAAGCATGGAAAATACTAGAGAATTCCTTTCTGGAGAAATAAAATCCCTTTCTGGAGAAATGAAAGAAGAAAAATCTAACCAAGTTAAAATCAAAAAAGCTATTATTGAGGTGCAATCAAAAATGGAGGCTCTCACTGCTAGGATAAATGAGGCAGAAGAGAGAATTAGTGATACAGAAGACCAAATGATGGAAAATAAAGAAGCAGAGAAAAAGAGAGACAAATAACTACTGGACCACAAGGGGAGAATTAAAGAGATAAGTGATACCCTAAAACCAAACAATATTAGAATAATTGGGATCCCAGAAGAAGAAAGAGAGAGAGGGGCAGAAGGTATATGGGAGCAAATTATAGAAGAGAATGTCCCCAATATGGTGAAGGATGCAAGCATCAAAATCCAGTAGGCACAGAGAACCCCCTCAAAATCAATAAAAGAGGGTCCATACCCCATCATCTCACAGTAAAACCTACAAGTCTCAGTGACAAAGAGAAAATCCTGAAAGCAGATTGGGAGAAAAGGCTATAACCTACAATGGCAGAAATAGTAGACTGGCAGCAGACCTATCCACAGAGACCTGGCAGGCCAGAAAGGACTAGAATGATATATTCAGAGCACTAAATGAGAAAAATATACAGACAAGAATACTATACCCAGCTAGGCTATTATTGAAAATAGAAGGACAGATAAAAAGCTTCCAGGACAAACAAAAACTAAAAGAATTTGCAAACACCAAACCAACCCTACAGGAAATATTGAAAGGGATCCTCTAAGCAAAGAGAGAGCCTAAAAGTAACAGAACAGAAAGGAACAGAAACAATATACAGTAACAATCACCTTATAGGCAATACAATGGCACTAAATTCATATCTTTCAATAGTTACCCTGAATGTGAATGGGCTAAATACTCTAATCAAAAGACACAGGGTATCAGAATAGATTAAAAAAACAAGACCCATCAGTATGCTGTCTCCAAGAAATTCATTTTAGACCCAAAGACAATGCCAGATTGAAAGTGAGGGGGTGGAAAACAATTTATCATGCTAATGGATATCAAAAGAAAACTGGGGTGGCAATCCTTATCAGATTAGATTTTAAGCTAAACACTATAATAATATAATAATAAAATAAAGGAAGGATACTCTATCATACTTAAAGGGTCTTTCCAACAAGAAGATTTAACAATTGTAAACATCTATGCCCCTAAGATGGGAGCAGTCAATTATATAAAATAATTAATAACTAAATCAAAGAAACTCATTGACAATAATACAATAATAATAGGGGACTTAGCACCCCCCCACACACACACACACTGAAATGGACAGATCATCTAAGCAAAAGATCAACAAGGAAATAAAGGCTTTAAATTGACACACTGGACCAGATAGACATCACAGATATATTCCAACATTCCATCCCAAAGCAACAGAATACATATTCTTCTCTAGTTCACATGGAACATTCTCCAGAATTGATCATATCCTTGGTCACAAATCAGGTCTCAACTGGTACCAAAAGATTAAGATCATCCCCTGCATATTTTCAGACAACAATGTTTTGAAACTGCAACTCAACCACAAGGGGAAAGTTGGAAAGAACTCAAATACATGGAGGCTAACATATATCCTACTAAAGAATGAATGGGTCAACCAGGAAATTAACAAGAATTTTGGGGTGCCTGGGTGGTTCAGTTGCTAAGTGTCTGCCTTTGGCTCAGGTCATGATCCTGGGTCCCAGGATGGAGCCCCACTCAGGCCCCCTGCTCAGCAGGAAGCCTGCTTCTCCCTCTCTCACTCCCCCTGTTTGTGTTCCCTCTCTTGCTGTGTTTCTCTCTGTCAAATAAACAAATAAAATCTTAAAAAAAAAGGGGGAATGCAAACAAATGTGTTGCCTTTTGGCATCTTCTAGTGCCTTTCAAGTTTATGGCTTCATACTGTTTTTAAACTTTATGGGATTATATAATGTTTTCTCATTTGACAATACAGAATACACAAAATAATCACATCTAAAGTTCTAAAAGACACAATCCAATGCAGAGGATGATTTAATACAGAGGATATATTTTGATTTGTGTTTTTAAGAGAAGTGTCCAGAATTTTTATCAGCATTGTCTCGTGGCATTTATTTATTCAGAGCAAATATGGACAGCCTTGAAAGACCATGTTACAATGCAATTACATTAAAAGCTAAGTTATCAAACTCCCTGTGTTCTAAATCTGTGACCATCGTAAAGACAACATCATATCTTGTGTTCTCCCAAAACACCACCACTCTCTTATTTTAACTTTTTTACGTGGCAGGGATTGCAAACTGATCTTTAGGAAACAGAGAAATACATTCTCAGAATTTTTCTACATGAGGACTAAAGGGGGCAGTGCTTCCTTTCATAAAGATAAACAGCTAATAATAGGGCTGCTCATACATGAAATAAAAGATTCCGTGGAAGGAAATGAATGATGTGCAGGAAGTTGAAGTCAGATTTATTTTTGCTCGGGCAGAAGAGAAGAGAACCTGAGTCCACAGGAGAAATGGACAAGCTCCTGGGGCATCCCTGTTGATTCTGTGGCTTCAGCCAGACTGAGTTCTGGGTGGGAGGTCTGAATAAGGTAGAAAACCTCCACAAGGCAACGCTAGGCTGGGAGATGGCATAATTGGGAAGCTGTGTTTTACTTTGTTTTGTGTTCTGGCCCATGATGTTTTTCTGTGGGGACTCTAAGAATAAAATTTAAAATCTGTTATTCTCTTTTCAAACAGGGGTAAAGAGTCAACATAAGGGTGACCAGCAGCAGGTCAAGCAAACTCCATCCCTGAGTGTGCAAGAAGGAAAGATTTCTATTCTGAACTGTGACTACAATAATGATTTATTTGATTACTTCTCATGGTACAAAAAAAATATCCTGCTAAAGGTCCCAAATTCCTGATATCAATATTCCTAGTTATGGATAAAAATGAAGATGGAAGATTCACAGTCTTCTTCAACAAAAGTGCCAAACTCCTGTCCCTGCACATCGCAGGCTCCCAGCCTGGAGACTCAGCCTTGTACCTTTGTGCAAGTGCACAGCACTCTCCAGGCACCTGCAGCTGGGTCCTTGCCTCTTTGGGGTCTCTACTGGGAGGCATGTACTTCCTTCCTTTTACACACAGCAATAAGAGAGGTGTTCTTTAGTAGGTGAGTGGGATGAGCTTTAAGGAAAACTGGATACATAACAAGTCTACAAATGAGTTAAGGACATTCCTTGGGTTTTAGGGTGTCAAAAGTCTAAATTTTTTTAAAATTTTTTTAAAGATTTTTATTTATTTGACAGAGAGAAACACAGCCAGAGAGGAAACACAAGCAGGGGGAGTAAGTGAGGGAGAAGCAGGCTTCCCGCCGAGCAGGGAGCCCAATGTGGGACTCGATACCGGGTCTCCGGGATCATGACCTGAGCTGAAGGCAGTCGCTTAACCAACTGAGCCACCCAGGCGCCCATCAAAAGTCTAATCATTCTCCTTTTTCACTTTCAGAGAGAGGGTAACATTTAGCTAAATAAAGCACCCATCTCTGGTGATGCTTTGATCCCACTAGACCCTGGAATGAATACATAGTTTCCCCTATAGGTTAGGGGAAAGGATACATTTGAGATGGGGAAACCAGTGTCCTACTGAAAGTTCTCCCAGTGAATGTTTGTGTGTCTTTGAGTACTAGCAATTATGTGTTTCATTTTTGTGTCAAATGAACAAAATCATCCCTAATCATCCCTTCTGGATAATTGTACCTTAAATGCATTTGAGGATGTACATGTTATAAGTCACAGCCACTTATTTGTTTCATCACTCATAAGATACTTCCAAGAATTTCTTCAGTAAATCACTTACTGTGTTGTCTTTACTCAAGGAAGACATTGAACTATTTGACACACTGTCTGTCTATCAGTAAAAGGTGCTTCCTTGTGGATTATAATAATAAATAAAAGCATGTTGTGAAGCTTTTCACCTGCAAGGATCTTATTTTGGGTAGCCATCCTGATTTCCAGATAAGATGGATACATCACATTTGAGCATTTAGGATACAGTTCAAGTGTGAAGAACCAGCCAAAATCATTCTAAGAACTTAAGAAGATATAAGAAATATCCCAAATATCCCAAATGTTTATTAATCAGAGTATCCAGTAGGTTGTCAGTTAATTAAATATACAAGTATTTAGTGGCTCCAGACTTAAGTGATCTAAATGGCCCAAGTTACTTACCTAGGATTCCCCTTTCTGACAAGTAAGTAGTAATGAAATGAGCATCATAGCTAATAAAAAATATCCTGCTGTTCTATATTCTAACTTCCCCACTGTCAATTTGTATGACTTTGGCAATTTTATTAGTTGCTCAGATTCCCGTGAAATACAGGCTAGAACAAGTCGATACTTCTTCCTTATATCTCAGGGCGTGTAAGATGCCACTCAAATGTTTACCAGCCACTGGTTTTATGTTTTTCACTTATGTGAGGAATAGAAGGAAATTAGCCAACCTGAATTTCTCTGAAAAAAATTTCTTCTTCATGCCTTGAATTCTCAGTCCCTTAAATGTAGAATTTCAAGCTGAAAAGAGAAAAAAGATGCCAACTATTAGAAAGAAAAAGAGAAACAGAATGAGACACCCATGATTCTCTTGAGCAAACAGATTACTTGTGTACATAATGTATGTGTAGTGTAGTGTAGTGTGTGTGTGTGTGTGTGTGTGTGCGTGCACAATATTTCCAAAGGAACTTTCTCCCAATTCTTCACAAAAAGTTAAAGACGTTCCCGAAATATCTTTTTAAGAATAAAATCATGGATTTTATTGACCTGCCTTCGGCTCAGGTCATGATCCTGGAGACCCAGGATCGAGCCCCACATCGGGCTTCCTGCTCGGCGGGAAGCCTGCTTCTCTCTCTCTCACTCCCCCTGCTTGTGTTCCCTCTCTAGCTGTGTTTCTCTCTGTCAAATAAATAAATAAGATCTTAAAAAAAAAAAAAAAGAATAAAATCACGTGGCCATCCAAAATGGTCCCTGAATTAGAAAGCTGTATTACACAGGAGACAATTTCAATAGTCATTCCATTCTGGGTGGGCTCGGGGATTCCAGACCTCTGGATCCATGAGACATCTAATCATGCAGTCAATACAGAGCTCAGTAGAAGCCACCTATTCTAAGGCAACAATGGCTTATCTTCTCAAAGCCACACCATATATATTTATTTATTTATATTTCTCAGACTAACACTGCAAAGGAGCCATATTCTCAAGTTTACAAAGGAGCAATCATATTCTTTGTGTAGTTGCCAAATATGTTCTCTATTTACTTGGGATTCTTATTATAGTTCATATATTGGACGCCTGATATGTACCTTAGACTTGAATACAGGAAATGCAATAAAAAAGAAATAGGCATTGTATCTGCCTTCAGGAAACATGTAATATTGTGGAGTATATTACAAAATAGTGTGATCAAAACTATCATAGGAGGCAAGTAAAATAAAACCACCTAACATAGGCATCTCAATTGGAAACAATATAATGGAAAGCTACCCGGGAGAGGTGATGTCTAAGACTTATAAAAGCATTCGTCAAGGAAGGAGTCAGGAAAGAGTATTACAGAAAAAGAGAAATAGAATGTGCAAAAGTATAAAGACAAAATTAGTTTTGGAGAATTACATTAAAGGAATTCAGAATGGCTGGAACATACAACTCAAAATGGGCAACAGTAAATATAAAACTAAAGCAATAAGGAGAAATCACTTCGTGAAAATAATCATAAGCCATTATAAGATGCCTGTACATTATCCTGAAGGCATTAATGAGCACTAAAGGGGAACAAACAAATGCACAATGAAATGTTATATCGTTTAAAATATTATTTGGTTTTCATATATGCAGATATATGTTTATATAATTGTATATATTTTTTCCCTTGATTTTTCTTTTTCCTCCTAATGCTGGAGTAATGCTCTCTCTAACACAGTACATTGCTAGGCTCTTCCTTATAGCAAGAAAAGGACATCTCTTGGATTTACACTTATTAAAGAAAACCCAAATCCACATTTTAATCAACATTTCTAAGCCTGGCCAGAGGGGAGTATTGCTTTACAAGTATTCTAGTTAGATATACATAATTCTCTGGGAAAAGTGAAAGTGTTGTGATGTCTCTCTGATTGGTTGTCCTCCAAAGTTGCAGCATTCTGGAAACAACTGCAATGGGCCTCACTCCGAGTTCAAAAACTGCTATTGAGAAAGCCCATTCAGAAGCTGACCTACCCCACTCCCCTGAAAGGGCACACATGCTGTTGTGACAGTTAGCATATCAGGACATGGTTCAGTCTGGGAGAGGCTTACGATGGTGACAGCACCCTGAGGTGCTGGAACTGGGTCATCTTTCTGTCCTGGGAAGGATCTTTTTGAGAAGCAGACACAAGAGCAAGTACGGGCCATGTTCTGCAATCTGTGTAATGTTTATTTGGAATAAGGAAGGCGGGGAGAAAATCACTCTTCCTTTTATGAGATTGAGATATCATGACGGTTTTCTGTGTTCTGAACAGGCATGAGGAGCCAAGAAGTGAAGCAGAGTCCTCAATCCGTGATCATTCAAGAGATGCAAGACTCAAGGATTTGCAATTCCTCAAGATTTTATATTCCTTACACTTTATATTCCTTACAAGAGTTTATATTCCTTACAGGCATGGGCAGAAGCATAATCAAGTTCCCCCCTTCTTGATGATGTTGCTGAAAGGTAGTGATACAAAGAGTCGTAACAAAATAGGTGCCACATTGAACAGAAGAAAGCAACGAAACTCCCTGTACATCATGGCCTCCTCGCCCAGCCACACAGATGATATGATCCACAGGCAAGATAAAAGCAAATAGAAAGTAACTTTGAGTTGGAGCAAGTTATTAAATTAGCAGACAAATATAAAGTGTTAAATAAATATGTACAAAGAACTAAAAGAATATGTATTCCAAAAATGGAATCAAAATATATTCTTAATAAGTGAACAGAAATAAAATCTCAGCAGAGAAATGCAAACCACAAAAAAGGAAACAAATGGAAATCTTAGAATTTAGGACTGTGACAACTGAAAAATTCATGGGATGTCCTCAACAGCAGATTAGAGGTGGCAGAAGAAAGAACACATACATGAATAAAGAAAGTAATATAGTCACAAAATTGAACATCACTCAGCAACAAAAACAAATGGCTGATTCATTCATTCAGGTGGATGAATGTTTCAAACATTATCCTGAAAGAAAGAGGCTAGACACAAAATAGTACCTCATCCATTATTTCAAAGATACGAAATTCCAGAAAAAGGCACATCTAATCTGTGATGACAAAAATCAAGTCAGTCATTGCCAGGGGCTAGGGATGGAAAAAAGGCACTGACCACAGTGATCAGAAGGAAACTGTAGGGTGATAAAAATAATCTATGCATTAATTGGGGTCATGGTTATGCGGGAGTATACATTTGTGGAAACATCCTAAATGTTACACTTGAAATGTGACATATTACTTCATGTAACTTATGTCCAATAAAATAGAATTAAAAAAATAAGGTGGATA
Source organism: Spilogale gracilis (assembly GCA_004023965.1). NCBI lineage: Eukaryota > Metazoa > Chordata > Mammalia > Carnivora > Mephitidae > Spilogale > Spilogale gracilis. Next base: position 54,253 of record PITA01012565.1, read on the forward strand.
AAAGCAGTTTAGGTTCTAGATCTCTCCAACATCAGTAATAGTACTTTCAACTCGGTAGTTAAATAATTTTTCTGTTTTAATTTGGAAGAAAACATGAAAGAAAGAGAAACAGAAGGTGGAGGAAGATAATAAGAAGTAGCATCTCATAATTAAAGTTCAGGCTCTTAAAAAGCTTTTCAGGCCCAAGCCCACCATTTATTAGCTCTGTGATCTTGAACAAGGGTCTGGGTCTTTGTCTCCCCCGTATGTAATAGGAGGGGTGGGGGAGTGAAAACCTCTCACAAAGTTCACCTCTCCCACAAGGCGAGGATGAAGTAAGATTATGTGCATGAAGGTCCTAGAACATGCTAAATGTTCAGTAAATTTTACCTACTGTTTTTATTGGACTTTTTTCTTTTTTACTATTTTTATTATTAATCAAACATGATCATCTCAAGTGAATCTAGCTTCTTCAAACAGGGAGATGATCAACATGGTCTGGTGGCTCCAAGATTTCTGTTTTAGTTGGCAGTGTGAGGGGCCTTAGGTGAGACTAGAGAGGAAAAAATAAAGATAATTTTTGCCTAATCCCACAGATTGGCTAGTGACCTGGAATCATGGAAATAACATCTCATCATAGAAGTGATCTTCTGTTATAGCTGGGCCCAGGGCAAATAACACTGAATAGAACGAAATTTTTTTTTGCCTAATGAAATGTAGTTACTTAGGTCACAACCAGAAGCCCAAGATAATCAGAAAAGAGAGTGGACTTCAAAGCAGAGTATTTGAGAGCATGAACTAAGAGGGAAAGGAAACAGAAAAGAATGTAGGGCCACCAGTATTCCATGAAATTCTGTGTGGAAATGTATCTTATCTATCCCCATACAAGGATATAGAGCCTTAACTGCATTTTGATCTAAAATATCTTTTCTTTATTTGGGAAAGAAAACACTGGTATTGTATATATTTTTTTAAGATTTTATTTATTTGACAGGGAGAAACATAGCTAGAGAGGGAACACAAGCAGGGGGAATGAGAAAAGGAGAAGCAGGCTTCTCGCCGAGCAGGGAGCCCAATGTGGGACTCGATCCTGGGTCTCCAGGATCATGACCTGAGCCGAAGGCAGTCGCTTAACCAACTGAGCCACCCAGGCGCCCCGGTATTGTATTTTTTTAATGTCAAACTAAATCTGAATAAATTTACACAGTCCCCAAATATCTGGAGAACTTTTTTAGGAGGCAAGTGGCTATCATAAACATATCTAATAGCTCAACTTTGTCTATGCAAGTATGAGCAGGATATGATCTGACAACATTTCCCTACCAACCTGTTTTGAGACAGCTGCAAACTGAGTAAGACTGAATTCCAGGCTCAAAGCAGATTAATTTCCTAGAGACAGAGATGCCAACATGACTCTTTCAGCACATTGTGGGAACCAATGGCTTCTGTCTTCCCTAGTAGGAACAGTTGCTGACAGTGAAACTGAAGACAGTCTAGGACTGAGGGGAGATAGTGGAAAGGGGGCAGAAAGGACAAACAGTGGCTAACTATGACAGACACTCTCGGGGCTAACAAGAGGAAGAAGAAAGGAACCAGATTTTTTATTCCTTTGCTTTGACTAAAGATTTAACTCATGCCCTAGTAGCCAACTCCCTTACAGATCAGTTCAGCCTATCAGTCTTGTCATTTCTTCTGTCTAGCATGTCTAAAAAGGTCATTCAGTCTCAACCAACATCAAGGCGGGAGGGCAAGACTGTGAAACTGGACTGTTTATATGATGCCAGGGTTGTGTATTACATGTTGTATTGGCACAAAAGGCCCCCCAGAGGGGAGATGATTTTCCCAGTACACAGAAACAGAAATCGATGCAGCACAGGGTCAATATTTTGTGAATTTCCAGAAAGAAGCTAAAACTATCAGGCTCTTTATATAACCATCACATTTGGAATACAGCAACATATTTCTCTTGTCTCAGAGAGGGCCTTACAAAAAGCCCGGAACTCAACCTGAGATGATTGCCTGTTTCCATATTCTCAGGGAAGCCTCAAACCTTACCAAGACTTTGTTAGCTGCTGGTGGTTAAGGTGTGTAAGATAAGATCTAGAAAGGAAGTTGTTGAATTTATTCCAGAAAGCACTCTCACAGCTGGCTCGGGGACCACTGAGAGCCATTTACAAAAGTCATACTCTTCAGATATCATATTTCTTATTTCTTCCCATGGAGTATGTAATTTTTTTAAATTGGCATATGAAAAACAGTATTTTAAAATTATACTTGATTATTGCAGATTTTATGTTTGCTCAACTCAATCTTTTGGGGCAAATAGTTCTTTTTGGGTTCCTGGACCCAATTCCAATGTGGGGGAGCAATAGGCTTCCCACAACATCAAGCAATTCTCCAGACACTAGCTAGGTGTCCTACTATTCAACTCAATTCTGACACCGTCTATCTGGAGATAGATCCCACTGATTGAGTACTCAGTCCCACAAGAGTGCCCCCCCCACTTCAGATGCCAACTGAAAGTCCAAGTTATTACTTGTACTTCTGACACACTGGTTACATATTGGAGATTCCAATGATGCCAATCACAAGACCAGGTTATCACCTGTACTTCTGCCCAACTTGCTATAGATGAAAGGCTCCAACAGCACTTTCCTTAGACTCCCAAAGCCAGCTGCAAATCCAGGTTGCCATCTGTACTTCTGACAGGCTGGATATGTATCAGAAGTTCCCATGACCCCATTCTCAGGTCCAGTTAATTTTCCAGAGTTCTTCACAGAACTCAAAGAAATGTTTTACTTACAAGATTACTGTTTATTATAAAAGGATGTAAGGAATTCAGGAACAGCCAGATGGGAGAGTTGCATCAAGCAAAATATAGGGAAAGAGTGCAGAGCTTTCATGCTCTCTGATAGCACCACTCTCCCAGCACCTCCCTGTGGTCTCCAGCCCAGAAGATCTCAGAATCTTTTTTTTAATTCAGATGCCTACCTCCCAACTGTTTTGGTCAAGTTCATGGAACTAGTCTTTCAGTTCTGATGAGTCATTTTCCTTGCCTTTGGAATTCCCTAAAATCCCTCCTAGGAATCCTCTGCTAAGGATAATAAATGGTCCCTATGTCACATGTCTGCAGGTCTGACCCAGTGCCAAATCCTTAGCCTCCTTTCTTCTTCATCTTATGCCCTCAACTAAGGCTTTGACAGCTTAACAGAACCAAAAATGAAATATAAAAAGTGTCAAATCTTTTGTGGTTGTTACCTATTGCCGGACAATTTGGATATTCCTCCCCTGAAATTGTACTGTGGGTACTTAAAGTAAGATTTTTATGCTTGTTAAATACTTATTCCCATTGGTTTAGTCAGTCACTTGTTCGTTCAGGGGAAAAAAATCAGGTCCTATGTAAGACCTTTATGTTGCTTCTAATTGCTTTAAAGGAAATGTCTATGTCCAAGTTCCCTTAGATATATTACAAAATATTCTTCCTTATGATCTTTGGATCAAGACCAAGGTAAAAAAGACAGAGGATGTTCTTTGGATATCTATACTACCCATAAGCTCATATTCATCAGCAATGATGCATTCTAGAACTTGCCTATTTCTCCCTCAGCAAATATCCATTAAAGATTCTCATTTCTATGAGATTATTAAAAATAAGATGTAAATAGGCTCAAAATGCAACCAGTGAAAGGTAAAACCGTGCTATCTTTTCTGATTGAATAGATGGGAGGTATTTCAGTTATGAACTGTGATTTACAATATAATATGTGTTGCAGTGCTGTATTCCTAATAACAATATTTCAATTTTAGGTACTCTGGAAGATGGACAGAGTTCCAATTTGTCATAGGATATAGACACCATGAAAGAGTGTCACTTCCACCCTACCTTATAAAACTAAATAAACAGCAAAATCACAACTTTGCTTTTACTATCAGAGACCTGAAGTCATAGGGAAATGAAGTAGGCTGGATTCCAATAAGGAACAGCCTTCTTGAAAAACAGGTAGGCATACGAACTGACACCACATTAGCACAGTAGATGGCTGCCATACAAGCAAGAAGAAATCAGCCAAAACACTGAGGCGTCTCGTGACAATGTAGGACTGTAGGGAGTCACTGACTCAAGAGGAGTCTGCATTCACTGGAGGAACCATTTTTGCAGATCTCCACCATGTGCTCCAAAATGACTGGGAGCAGAGAGGGAGACAGAGGGTGACAGAGGGAGCCCTATCAGAGATGTTGGTCTGCACAACGTGGTTTGCTGTGACTGGGGCACAAGTCCCTTGCCCAGGGACCTTGCGTAGGTCAGTCTCTCCACAAAAAGGAAAAGCCTAAGGCTGCTGGGCATGAGGATAAAGAGCAAATTCTTTGTATGCATGCAGACATGTGTGTGGGCAAACACACACACACTCCTAGGGCACAGTTAGGATCCACTGCAACAGGCTGAATTGTCAAAGAAAAGGCCCATTAGCTTTGGTTAAGGTAGAGGGGCAGCAAAGCATTCTAAGCTGATAACCCTCTCAGAGTAAGGTTAATTGTTCTGCTCTTTGTGACTCAACTAGCGTGAGCTCCCTCCCTGGTGAGTTACAGACAGAGACTATGTGGAGGGGGGAGTTGTCACATGAAGTAATCTTTGTTTGCAGTAAATAGGGGAGATCATAAGGAATAATTTCCAAAGCCATGACACCCCAAAAACACAAGTGGGGGGGTTTAAGCTAAGAGCACATGCATATTCATGAAAGGCTTGACAAAGGAGAGTTTGGCATAGGATTGTGGCAGAAGCTATCCTCAGGTCGACAGAGTCCAGGTCCTGGTTGACTGAAGTCATCTTCAATTCTCGGCTCCAGTCAGTCTGGAGTCTGAGGCTCAAAGGGGTTTAAATCCTGCAGAAACAATTCAAGAATGTGTGCTAGGTCAATTCTTACTTTTGAAAAAGCACAAGGAATTTTACCACTGACTTACCATCTCTGATATATTAGGCTCTCTCCTGGCTTAGTAGAGACTGCTGGTTTTTGCGTGCCTTTGTTTCCTTAAAATCCTTAACTACTGAGGTTTTTTGCATTCTCTTGTAATTCCAACACCTCTTAGGAAGCTCTGCAAGCCCTGTGCTTAGGCAAGCAGTCCCCTTGGGCATAACTCACAAAATAGATGGGGGCCTAAAACCATTTCTCTTGTGTCCTGAATGCTGTGTCTCATCTGTCTTTTTCTGAGGACGCCTAGTTCTCAGAGGCAGAAAATCTTCTTGCCCAAGATGCACAGAGAAACATGGCGGTGTTTGGCTGCCGCAGGGAAGAGAGGCACGAGAGCTGGGGAAATCTTACCTCCAAGATCCAGGTACATGGGTCAGTCTAAATTGACTCTGGATCAAGACAACAGTCTACCTGCCCGCCCAGGAAGCTGAGCAGGCTCTGAATACCTAACAGTAGTCTGTTGTTGGGGGAGAAGAAAGGGCAAGTAGAGAGACCTCATTACCATGGGAAATTGAGGGACAGCTTCACGTTGAGGGTGGAGTAAAAGTTTGAAGTGGGGTACTCTGGGGGTGTCTGGGTGGCTCAGAGAGTTAAGCCTCTGCCTTCGGCTCAGGTCATGATCTCAGGGACCTGGGATCGAGTCCCACATCGGGCTCTCTGTTCAGAGGGGAGCTTGCTTCCTCTTCTTTCTCTGCCTGCCTCTCTGCCTGTTTGTGATCTCTCTCTCTCTCTGTCAAGTGAATAAATAAAATTAAAAAAAAAAAATAAAGTGGGATACTCGAAAAGAGATTCCTCTTTAACATAACCACAATAGTGTTATTAAATTTATATGTATTAACAATAATTCGAGAAGCTAGATTTTCACTGGCTCCTGAAGCAATAAGATTGTCTCAGGAAAACTTAGAACCTTAAGTCAGTGTAGCCTTATTGTAGAAGTCTCTATTTTCACGACTTCTACTTTCTGTTCCTAGAGATGATGTGACTGGACACTCCTGTCAGAGATGTTATTCACACGCTTTTATTCACTAGGTATCATTCTGAGGAAGCTGGTAAAATAAAAAAAATAAAAATTAAAAAAAAGGATGTTTCTTAAATTTTTTTTAAAGATTCTATTTCTTTATTTGACAGAGAGAGAGAGATCACAAATAGGCAGAGAGGCAAACAGAGAAAGACAGGTAAGCAGCTCCCTGATGAGCAGAGAGCCCGATGTGGGACTCGATCCCAGGACCATGAGATCATGACCTGAGCTGAAGGCAGAGGCTTAACCCTCTGAGCCACCCAGGCGCCCCAAAAAAGGATGTTTCTTGTTAATATTTTTATCTGTCCAAGATTTGTCATAGATGCTGACACTGTAAGTCCAGGGGCTTCTGGAAAGAGCCATCACAAGTCTGGGAAAGAAGAAGGTTGTTCTGGTTCTCAAGTTTCCTATAGACTCTAGAAATAATAGTCTCAACAGGGACAAGTGGCCAAAAAAAAAAAAGGGGGGGGGGTGAGGTCAGAGTCTTCCAATCCCAAATGTCTGGGAGAGAAAAATGGCTGTTACCAACAGCAATCATACTAAAAAGACTTTGAGGTTTTTTTTCTTGGTATAGGAAAGAAGCAGAGAAAAACCCTTACTTTTCTAACAGAGGTTTTCCTGAATGTGGATAGAAAACATGACAGGAGATTGACAGTACTGTTGAATAAGAAAGTTAAATGTGTGTCCCTGCATATCACAGCCACCCAGCCAGGCGACTGAGCTCGGATTTCTGTGCAGCCCTCACACACGCAGTCCTCCAGGCACCTGCAGCCTACAGTGAGAGAGACCCAGTCATGCTCTTTGTCCTTGACTGCCTTGCAGTTGAAAGGCTTGCCATAATGTGTTTGTTTCCAACCTGAAATGAATGCAGAGCTCTAATTACCATGAATATAAAAAACTCAGTTTCCAGTGACTCAAGATGAGCTACTATAATTTGTACTAACTCCAATATATTCTAGAGGAGAAATGGTGGTGTATTAAGTAGATATGTAAATTGTAAGGATAACCTCATCGGGGTATTTAAGATTCTCCGATTGGAATACTACATGTTTCTTTTTTTTTTTTTTTTAAAGATTTTATTTATTTATTTGACAGAGAGAAACACAGTGAGAGAGGGAACACAAGCAGGGGGAGTGAGAGAGGGAGAAGCAGGCTTCCCGCCGAGCAGGGAGCCCGATGTGGGACTCGATCCCGGGTCTCCGGGATCATGACCTGAGCTGAAGGCAGTCGCTTAACCAACTGAGCCACCCA
>PITA01012566.1:0-61236 GCA_004023965.1 Spilogale gracilis
CGCATGGTCTCACTTACTTGCGGTGCATGAGGGGCAAACTGGAGGACAGTGGCAGAAGGAAAGCAAATGGGAACTAGGGTAATCTAGGGAGGGAAACGAAACAACAGAGATTTTGAACACAGAAACAAACTGAGGGACTTGGAGGGAGGGGGGTGGAGGGATGGGAGATCCTGGTGGTGGGTACTGGGGACACCTAAAGCGGGGAGCACTGGGTGTGGGGAATGGGGAATGAATCTTGAAACACTGGAAAAAAAAATTTAGTAACAATAAAAAAAAAAATCTAAAAACAAACAAACAAACAAAAACACAAAGATACTTTCTCATTTAAATTAAAAAAAAAATCTTTTCATGTATTTACTGTCCATTCTCTGTGATTTCTTCTATTATATTGTTTATATTTACTTATTGATTTTTAGGATTTTTAAAAATATATTCTGGATAATCATAATTTGTCAGTGGTACACATTTTAGATATTTTCTTCTTGCTGTATCCTTGACTTCTCATTTTGTTCATGGCATCTCTTCTCATACAAAAGGTAAACAATTTTAATGTCAAATCTAACCACTTTTCCCATTAGAGTTTGCATTTTTTAAAAATCCTTTCCTACCTCACTGACATGGAAGTATTCTAAAATTTCCTATGAAATTTTTGAAGTTTTCTTTTCTGCTTATAAGACTTTAATATAGCTGGATTTTTTTTTTTTGCCTAGGGTATAAGATAGTGATTGAATGTTATTATTTACTTCTGTACTCATTTTTACTCTTCCCTATGAATTTTACAATTATTTGTTAAAACCCATGGCAAAATCTGGGTGGGAGGAGTTGGAATTGTATTGAATTTGTGGATTACTTTGGAGAAAACGACAATAATATGGAATATTTCCATCCATGAATACAGTGAATTTATTCATTTAAGTCTTTGTGTTCTTCAACAAGTTTTTATAATTTTATTCATAAAAGTTCTTTACATTTCTTATTAAGTCAGTTTCTTTGTGTCTGATAGTGTTGCTTAATTGGGAATTTTTAAAAATATGCATTCTGTTTTATAATATTTTCTGACCTTTTAATTTTGAACAATTTAAAATATAAGGACAGTTAAAATGGTAGTATAATGTACACCTGTATACCTGTCAGCTAGATCCACAAATTGCTAACATTTTACTTATTCCCTTTATTTACACACACATACACTTACATTCAGTTTATTTGCTGAAATACTAAAGAGTAGATTTTACTTTATCACACTGTACCCCTGAATATTTCCATATGTATCTCAAAAGCTATCCTTATATAAAACCTTATAACAGTATAATGAAATCCAGGAAATTTAATACTTGATTGTTACAGTATCAATATACTATGATATTATTTAATGTATAATCTCTGGGATGGGATTTGTAAACTTATGAGCATAGGGGAAAAACAAGAGAGAGAGGCAAACCAAGAAACTGACTCTTAACTATAGAGAACAAACTGATGGTTACCAGAGGGGAGGGGAGGTGGGCTGAGTTAAATACTTGAGTGTACTTGTGGTGAACCCCAGTTGTTTTATGTAAGAGTTGAATCACTAAATTGTACACCTGAAGCTAATATCATACTTTATGTTTATTAACTGGAATTTAAATTAAAGCTTTAAAAATTTACCTTTCTAGATAGTTATTTCAAATGATTATAAGCTCTTGATTTTGTGTTATTGTGTACATAGCAACAGTGAAAATATTAGTACTAAGAATTTGGCTGTAGATTTTCTTGGAAGCAATGATAAGTTCTTGATGTAATAATATAACTCCAGTGTTTTTGGCTTTTCTTTGTAGATAATCAAGTTATCTAGAAGGAATACAGTTTTTATTTTTTCATATGTGTCTTTTAATCAAATTCTTGAAAAAGAGTCTTCCAAGTAATTTTAAAATCCTGATTATTTTATTTGATATGTATATATTTAAAGGTATGTGTCTTAGATATGTTTAAAAGTACATGAAAGTAAAATACATTTTTGTGTTTTAGGAAAATTCACGAATTGTGAGAGTCAAAGTTATAGCTGGAATAGGCCTTGCCAAAAAGGACATCTTGGGAGCTAGGTGAGTACACTAAGTTGGGTTGTAATTTTAAACTGCACTGGTTGATAATTTTTTTTAAACTTTGATGACAGGAATAATTGAATAATATTATTGGTAAATTATTGTGCAAAATAGAGTAATTATATTTCCAACTGGTGTTTCCAATAAATTCCTTGTATCTACCACATGGCAATGGTGGGGATTCTGGAAAGAATAGACCGAGAGAGTAGATTCCCAAACTGTGTCTGTGGATATCTGGTGACCCTCAATCACACATGTGACAGCAGATTCAAAGCCATTTAGCTAAAGACAAAAGACCTGAATAGAGATAAAGGTTGCTGCCTAAGAAACATGGTTGTGGTTCTCATCTAGAGAGGATAATTAATTGGATGATAAAATAAAACAAATAGTCATCAGAGAAGAATTGTGGAATACAGGGCCTCTACAACTTATAATGTCCGGGATATAATCCAAAATTATTTGATCTATAAAGAATCAGGAAAGTGGAACACATTCTCAGTAGAAAAAAGAAAATAGGGGCGCCTGGGTGGCTCAGTCATTGGGCATCTGCCTTCGGCTCGGGTCATGATCCTAGAGTCCCAGGATCAAGCCCCGCATTGGGCTCCCTGCTCGGCGGGAAGCCTGCTTCTCCCTCTCTCGCTCCCCCTTCTTGTGTTCCCTCTCTCGCTGTATTTCTCTCTGTCAAATAAATAAATAAAATCTTTGAAATATTCTCAAAAACATGTTTATACTTGATATTGTACCACTGAAGATTAGAAATCTCAAGAATGAGATAGAAACCATAAAAAATGAAAATTGTAGAATTGAAAATTATATTTGAAATTAAAAGTCAGGTGGAATTAACAGCAGAATTCAGATGAAGAGGAAAACTTAATTGAACTTAAAATTAGATCAGTAGAAATTATTTCCTAATTAGCAAATGAGAGAGATGGGGTGCCTGGGTGGCTCAGTCAGTTAAGTGTCCAATTCTTGATCGTGGCTCAGGTCTTGATCTCAGGATGGGGAGTTCAAACCCTGCCTTGGGTATGGAACTGGGCATGGAGCCTACTAAAAAAAGAGAGAGAGAGAGAAAGATTGAAAAATTTTTTTTAAATGGATAGTGACTTAGGGACTTCTTAGATAATATCAGACAGTCTAACATACATGAATTTAAAGCCCTGGAAATAGAGGAGAAGGGGAAGAAATGAGGTAAAACATTTTTAAAGGAAATAATGGCCAACTTTTAAAAATTTGATGAAAGATACAAATACACAGTATTCAAAAATCCCAAGCAGAATAACACTAAGAAGAACTACTGAGGCACATCCTAGTCTGTTGAAAGCCCAAGTATAAAGAAAAATCCTGACAGAAGAAAAAAGAAAATGCCATATTACATACAAGAGAACTGAAATTCATTTAAGGGTTGACTTCCCCCGAGAAACTGTGGTGGCCAGAAGAAATTGGAACAGTAGAGTAAGAACTGTCAATCCAGAATTCTGTATTCAAGGAAAATATCCTTCAGAATGATGACAGAATAATGACATTTTCAGATAAAACTATGAGATTTTATCATTGGCAGATCTGTACTATAAGAAGAGGTAAAAGAAGTTCTTCTAGCTAAAAAAGAGTAGATAATAGATGGAAACTCAGATCCTCAGAAAAGAATAAGGAAATGGTAAATATCTGAGAATATGAAAAACTTTCAGCACTTCTTGCAGGATTTTTATTATATGTAAATGGAATATATATAACAATAGCATAAGGGACAGAAATGGGTGTGGGTTATCATCACAAAAAATAACTATTTTTAGTTGCTGCCTAGGCATTTTACATTATGACAACCCTGCTCACACCCTGAGTCTGGATATTTATATAAGGACCTGAGCTTAGGATACCTGCCACAAATTACTCTATGCTTTTCCCAGGACACCTTTTATAAAATAACCACTTAAGAGTTAAGACCACAAAAAGTTAGTAACCTCCACCCCAGCCACTTAATAAGTAATAGGTGCTTGCTACCCTGTTCTTTATCTCCTACTTGCTCGTGACCTGGTATCGGGACTGCCTTCACTCTGTCTTGATCCTTCTTCCCATTTCCTCTCATTCCTGGGATCTGTAAGTAACAAATCTTGTGCTTTACTTCCTTTATATGGGTATATTAAAAACGCCTTCAATAAAAATGACCCTAGGTTTTTTACTTCCCCAAAGTGGGAGCTCAGATGCTAAGAGAGCTACCTGTCAACCCCATGTGTGTTGTTTATTCCTCCTCACTCAGTAGATCCTAATCTGCATATTCTTAATTTAGTACACTAGCTGCAGCTCCTGAACACCATTAGGATCTTTTACTAAACTAAATAAATGTTTAGTAGAGTGGTACAATATTAAATGTAAGTAGAATAAAAAATTAAGGGTGTATCTTACAATATCTAGATAAACCACTAAAAGTAATGTAGAGAATTATAGATTAAAAAACCAACACACAGTTTTAAATGAAATTCCTAAAAAATAAAATAAATAAATAAATGATCCCCCCCCCCAAAAAAAAGGAAGAAGAAGAAGAAATAGAAAAAGAAAAAAAAGGGAAGGGGAAGAATAGAAAGCCAGTACTTAATTGGTAGACCTAAATCTAATCTCAGTAGTAGCATTAAACATTAGTAGACTAAGGCAAATGTGAGGCAGGAATGGATTAAAAAACAAGACCTGATTGCATGTTGTTTATAAAAGATATATATTTAAAATAGATACAGCTAAGGTGAAATAAAATGGACCCCCAAAAATATGCCACACAGACAGTAAGCATAAAAAGACCGAAGTGGATTTATTAATATCTGATAAAAGAGATTTCAACACGAGAAAGCAGACATGTCATGAGAGAGTAACCAGGAGGCCATAACAATCATGAATCACAAATAAATTATTAAGCAATCATAATTATGTACCAATTAATAGAAATTGAAAATATATGAAGCAATGCTGGACAGAATTAAAGGGATAAATGAAAAAATTCCACAGTCATAGTGGAGATATTAACACCTCTCTCAGCCATAGATGAAATCACTAGATTAGAAAATCAACAAAAACACAAATTTGAACAATACTATGAACAACTTCAACATAGGGAATACTGTTCCTAACAACCGCACATATACACTCTTTATAAGTGGGTGTAGTACATTCACCAGTATAGCCCATAAATGTATTATTTTTCTATTTCAGCATGACTATGATTACCATAAACTTACCTTAAAAGAACAAGCACTTACTATCTCAGTTTTTGTGGGTCAGAATCTTGTATGGTTTAGCTTTGCTGTCTGCTTCAGGGACTCACAGAACTGCAGTCAAGGTATTGGTTAGGGGTATGGCCTCATTTGAGGCTTCTTTGGGGAAGAATCCACTTTCAACCTCACGTGGTTGTTCATAGCATTCAGTTCCTTGCAGCTGCCAGACTGAGGGCTTCGTTTTTGCTGGCTGTCAGCCAGAGGCCACCCTAAGTTCCTTACTGCATGACCTTCATATAGCAGCTTGCAAGCTAATAGCTTGCTTTTTCAAAGCTAGCAAAGGAGGGCATCTTTGAGCATAGATGGGTTACAGTCTTACATAATTAATCACATACATTTTGTCACTTTGGCCATAATGTATTGGTTAGAATACATAGGTCCCTCCCACATTTAAGAGGGGGAAAACACAAAGGGCAGGAACATTAGGAGGTGGGGATAATAGAAGCTGTCTTAGAGTCTGTCAGCCACAATATGTTGGGCCAAAGAACAATAAACAGCTGCAAAATTCACATTCTTTTTACGTGCATATGGTACATTCACCAACATACAGTGTGTTAGAACAAGTCTCAGGAATGTTGAAAACATTGAAATTATAGATGATGTTTTCTGATAACAGTGGAATGAAATTATAAATGGTATTATGATATTTAGAAAAACACCAAATATTTGGAAATAAAACAGTATTCTTCTAAATAATCTATGGGTCAAAGAAGAAAGCACAAGAGAAATTAGAAAATATTTTGAACAGAATGAAAATGAAAATATAGCAATATCAAAATTTGGGGGATGCAGCTAGAATAATATTTAGAAGAAAATGTATAGTTTTAAAATGCCTAATTTAGAAAAGGAGTGAAGTCTAATGAATGATTTGAGTTTTGATCTTAAGAATTTAGAAAAAGAAGAGCAAATTAATTCCAAAGTAAGTAGAAGGAAGAAAATAATAAAGGTAAAGGCAGAAAGTAGTGAAGTAGAAAGTGCACAATGATAGAAAAAAATCATTGCCATCAAAAGCTTGTTTGTTGAAGGGATCAATAAAATTTTTAAGCTTTTGGGCCCCTGGGTGGCTCAGTTGGTTGAGCAACTGCCTTCGGCTCAGGTTATGATCTCGGAGATCCGGTATCGAGTCCCGCATCGGGCTCCCTGCTCAGCGGGAAGCCTGCTTCTCCCTCTCTCACTCCCCCTGCTTGTGTTCCCTCTCTGGCTGTGTTTCTCTCTGTCAAATAAATAGAATCTTAAAAAAAAAAAATTAAGCTTTTAGCTAGCTTGATTAAGAAAAAAAAGAGAAGGCACAAATTACCATAGTAGGAATGAAGGCAGAAGCATTGCTACAGATCCTATGGAACAGAAAAGACAAAATGAGAGCACTGTGCACAACCTCATGCCAGTAAGGAATTGTACATGACGTAGATGAAATAGACCAAGTCCTTGAAAGACAAAAATTACCAAAATTAATCACAGAAGAAATAGAAAGTTTGAATATCCCTATATTGAACAATATGTAACAAAAATGGCCAGGTGAATATTTTTCTAGGATTGTAAGGTTCATGCAATGTTTAAAAAAGGAATCTCTCAGTGTAGGATATAGTGGAAGTGTCTTCTCTTCCAGCCTCTTTGGTCTCAGCTACGGAAACAAGATGACAAAGGGGATGTCATCATTTAGAGAGCATCACAGTAGGATGCTCATGATATGCCACCACTGTGGCTCTAAGGCCTGCTACCTTCAGAGTCAAACTGTGGCAAATGTCGCTATCCTGTCAAGCAGAAAAAAAAGTGTAACTAGCCAAGGCTAAAAGACAAAATACCACTAAGACCAGTTGAATGAGGCACTCAAAAATTGAATATCACAGATGGATTCAGCAAGGAACAGCAAGTAAACTCTGTGGGGGCTTCCAGTTATCCTAGGGATTTCAACAGTTAGTCACACAATAATAAATGTTCTGGTTTAAGAAAAAAAAATCTATCAGGGCGCCTGATTGACTCAGTCTGTTAAGCATCTGCCTTTAGCTCAGGTCATGATCTCAGGGTCCTGGGATGGAGCCCAACATTAGGCTTCTTGCTCAGTGGGGAGCCTGTTTTTTCCGTCTCCCTTTACTCCCCTGACCCCGCTCATGCTCTCTCTTTCAAATAAGTAAATAAAATCTTAAAGAAAACTCTCAATGTAATTCATCATAATAACGTAGTACAGAAAAAAAGCCACGGGTGTGCCTGGGTGGCTCAGTCATTAAGTGTCTTTAGCTTAGGTCGTGATCCCAGAGTCCCAGGATCGAGCCCCACATTGGGCTGTCTGCTGGGCGGGAAGCCTGCTTCACCCTCTCTCGCTCCCCCTTTTTGTGTTCCCTCTCTAGCTGCGTTTCTCTCTGTCAAATAAATAAATAAAATCTTGAAAAAAGAAAAGAAAAAGAAAAAGCCCACATTATTATTTCAGTAGGTCTAGAAAGTACATTTGACAAAATCGAACACCTGTTCATGGTAAAAAAAATAAAATGTCAGCAAGCTAAGAGTAAAATGTAAGATTGGTTTAACACCCAAAGATTAATCAATGCAATTCATCATATTAATAGAATAAATGAGAAATTCATGACCATTTCAGTGAAAGGAAAAAAAGCATCTGACAAAATTCATGATAGAATTTTGCACATATTCATGATAGAAACTCCTAACAAACTAGGGACAGATGGGAATGTTCTAAACCTGATTAAGGTTATTGTGAAAAAACCAATAGTTAACATCATTCTCAGTGGTGACAGTCTGAATGCTTTCTACTTAAATTCAGTAGTAAGACAAGGTATTGTGCTCTTACAGTCAATTCAACACTCTACTAGATGTCCTAGCTGTATAATGTGGCAAGGAAAAGAAATTAAACTAATGCAAACTGAAAAGGAAGAAAACTGTCTTTATTTGCAGACAACATGATCATGTACCTGGAAAGCCCTAAAGAAACTACAAAAAAAATCTTGCTAGACCTAAAAAAAGTACTAGGCCACAAGATACAAACTCAATGTACCAAAATCGATTATATTTTTATATCCTATCAGTGAACAATTGGAAAATAATTTTTTTAAAATATCCATTTACAATAGCATAAAAATTAAACTCAGTGGGATGGCTGGGTGGCTCATCCATCTCTTTATCTCAGCTCAGGTCTTAATCTTAGGGTTGTGAGTTCAAGCCCCATCTTGGGCTTCACACTGGGCATGGAGTCTACTTAAAAAAACACACACACAAAAAAAACCCCCCAAAAAACCTTAGAAATAAATTTAACGAAATATTTCCAGGAAGTGTACATGAAAACTACAAAACATTGCTGAGGGAAATCAGCTTTAAATCAGTGGATTAAAATGCTATGTTCATGGATTGGAAGATACACTTTTGTTAGAGTTTTATCTTTCTTCAAATTAATTAGATTTGGCACAATCCCAGTCAAAATCCCAGTATGTGTTTTTGGAGAAATTAGTAAACTGGAAAGTCAAAGGACATAGAATAAGCCAAAGCAATTTCATAAAAGAAGAACAAAATTGAAGTTATGCTACCTAATTTCAAGACTTACTGTATGGCTATAGTAATCAAAACAGAGTGACATTGGCATAAGAATAGATATATTGTTCAGTGGAACAGAAGAAAGAGTATAGAAACACACATACACACATACACACAGATATATGTATGGCTGGTTGTCTTTCACCAGAAAGTGTTAAGGTAATTCAAGAGAAGGATAGTCATTTGTACTGGAACAATGGGTTATCTGTATGGAACACATTTAGTCTTATTCCTTACTACACATCATATAGAAAATTAATAAGCACTAAAAGTATAAAACCTCTACAGGGACACATAGGAGAAAATCTATGCTTTACTGGATTACACAAGATTTCTTGAGTGGGACTTAAGAAGTATGAACCATAAAGGAAGAAAAATCTTGAAATGGACTTCATTAGGATTAAAAATTTTCATTTGCGGGGCGCCTGGGTGGCTCAGTTGGTTAAGCAACTGCCTTCGGCTCAGGTCATGATCCTGGAGACCCGGGATCAAGTCCCACATCGGGCTCCCTGCTCGACAGGAAGCCTGCTTCTCCCCCTCTCACTCTCCCTGCTTGTGTTCCCTCTCTGGCTGTGTTTCTCTCTGTCAAATAAATAAAATCTTTAAAAAAAAAATTTCATTTGCAAGACGCAGGTAGGAATAGGAAAAGGCAAGCCACAGATCGGGAGAAAATATTTTCAAAACATATATTTGCTAGAAGCCTTTAATTCACAGTGTATAAAGACTTCTTGCAACTCAAAATAATGTGATAAAATAGCCAATTAAAAAATAGGCCTCTCAGATCTTTTAGTTATGAGTAGAAACAATAAGAAGTTGTTCTTAGGATGTTAAGAATAATAGTTGTAATATATTGCCATAATTTACTGGAATGTTTTTAATTTTGATATTAACATCAACATAAATCTATTTTTGCTACCAGATGATAGCTATTTTCATGATGCAGATTAATTACATGTTTAATCTGTTACTCAGTGTTAGTCTTAATTTTCCTGTCCTGGAAATATCTATTGCACGAGTATCTGTAAATCATGACAGAAAATGCAAACCATTTCCTGAGACTTTTGTTTTGGATCATGCAATGATAAGTTGCTGGCGTATTTTATTCATGATGATTTTATCTTCCTTGGTTACCCTCAGAGGATACTATTTTTTTAGAAGGATATCTGTAAGTCTTCTATCAAGCTGTGTGTAAGATTATTTTCTGTTTCAGTCCTGTCCTTCCGCCTATAACCGTTTTCCCCCAAAAGCTCCTACTAATTCATTTATCCTTTTCATGTAGCTAGTTGTGAATAAGTAACATGGAAAAAGGGGAAAAAATGGGTAAAACTCTGAAACAGACGTTGTCTGAAACAGACGTTGTCTGGACTATCCAGGTGAAAGTGTCTAACTGGGTGGTGAGACTGAGATATTTATATTTATATTTATATTTATATTTATATTTATATTTATATTTATATTTGAGAGTACATAGTTGTTAAAACCATAGATGAGACTGTGAAGGGAAAATGTTGAGAGACTAAAAAGCCAAGGGCAATACTTTAGAGAATTTCAGTATTTAACTGGTAGATTGCTGGAGGGGAGCCTAAGAAAGAGACTGAGAGGGAACAGTTAGAATAGTGTGAGGACAACCAGAAAGGGGGTGTGTCATGAAAGGAACTGAAATTCGTTCCAAAGAGAAAGTAATCAGCAGAATCAAATATAGAGAGGACCAATAAATTAAGTGCCTGGAAGGTGTTGATTGCTTTAGCAAATTGGTGACATTTAGAGAGCAATTTCAAGGGATGGGTCAGAAGGAAAAAGGGAGAAACCAAATTCGAGAGCTTTCAAGAGCAGCCAGAGTTAAGGAAATGAAGAAAGGGAGTGGTTGGCTCCGTGGCTGAGAACATGGCCTTTGTGGCTGGGTGCTTGAGTGTCAGTTCTCACCCTTTCACTTATAGCTGTATGAACTGCAATGAGTTGACTGACCTATCTCTCTGTGCAAAATAAAGGCAATAACCATACCTACCTCATACGTAGTTATAAAGATAACAAGAGTTAATATATATAAACTGTTTAGAATGGCACCTGGCACAGAGTAATTACTATGTAAGTATTAGTCGTTATTGTTATTAATATTATTGCGGATTATTTGGAAAGTTTGAGATTGGAAGAAAGACAATCTGGTTCACTCTGCTGGGGGAAGAAGGGAGAGTTAAGGAGGGGGGGGAGTTTAAAAATGTATTTATATGTTTAGAAAAACCTAGGTGAAAAGAAATCTGAAAATATAAAAGGGAGAAGTAAAAACAGATGATGCAAGGTTCCAGAGCAGGTGAGAGGAACATGCACAAAGAGGAATTGGCCTCAAACAGGGAGCACAATGCTTGAATCACTGAGGTTAGGGATAATGATGAGTTGTAATAAATATGATGATGGCTTTGATTTTTGTCAATTAAAATGAGAGGTAAGGTTGTATGAGGAAATGGGAGGGAAAGTTAGTGGTGGAGAATCATGAGTATTTAGGATCCCCAGAGGAACCGGAGAAATTTGACCAGGGACAAGTAAAGTGTCTACAGTCTTTTACTTTGCAAACTTAAATATGACAAGATTTTTCTATTCCATGTCTCTTTGTAGAAAAGGTTATACGACACATAATTATTTTCACCTGAAAATACTTTATCTTACTTTGTAAAAAAAAAAAAAAAGTTTACACCCATGAGATAACTTGGAACAACCTGAGGTCTTGCAAAGCTAGTCTTGGGAATCATTAAATTGACCATCTTAACCCAAAAGAGGAAAGAATGTAATAAAAAGTGAACAAAATTTCAAAAAATCTAAAAAGGTTGGAAATCATTAAATTAGATTAAAAGGTTTTCTTTCCAATTCTTTGTCTATTTCTCTAACACAGTACTTTGGCTTTTTAACAAGATGCAAAAATTACTATAATTATGTACTCCTGCCTAAAGAACCCTTCCGTTTAAGTATAGGAAGTAATTGTAGAAATTGCTAACAAGGAAAAATCTGTGATTTTTATAGTTTGAGCAATCTGCATTTGGGAATAAGCAACTATTATTTTTTTTATTTTGACAGTGATCCTTATGTGAGAGTGACGTTATATGACCCAATGAATGGAGTTTTTACAAGTGTGCAAACAAAAACCATTAAAAAGGTTAGACTTAGCAGTATTCAAAAAAATTTAAATATACTTTGTTTTATTTTTTATGACAAGATATAAAAAAGTTAGTTATACTATGTTTATTGTCTTTTAGACTTTGAATCCAAAATGGAATGAAGAAATATTATTCAGAGTAAGTATGTATTTGATTTTAGTAAATTAGCAAAAAATTTTTCTTAATAGGTTAGAATGATAAGTTACCATTTGTAACATTGTAAAATGTATCTTATTAGAATTTATCTAGATTTATAAAAATTTAAAAAGTTAAATCTAGGTATGCCCTTATGACATGGTCCTAGAACTATTTATCTTAAAAAACTAACAAACATGTATATAAGGTAATAAAGAGATAAAAGACAATTATAAACCTGGAATTATCTTATTCTACTTTAATTCTAATTTAGAGACTATATGGTAGTATTACTCCAATTTAGCAGATTTTGGTGTTTTCCCCTAATGATCATGCAATATTTGTGTCTCCCCACTCATTTATTAAATGGACTGATCTGGTCAAGAGATGGTGAGGGCCTCCCTCTAAGTAGTATATGCATTCACAGTCCTGCATTCCTCCTCCCCCATCTCCCTATAGCATAAGAGCAAATTCCAAATCTGCACTTATTTCAAACTCCTCAGGAGGGCCATCAAGTTGACAATGGCTGTACCTATTTGTCTGAGTCCTTGCTGATGCCGGAATCAACACCCTCCCAGCAGTGATAGAGAGGCAAACAGTAATCTCCCCTTCTCTGTTGTATCATTCCCACTTGTACATTCTGTCCTTTAAATGTCCTGCCTTGACCTCACAGTCCTCTTTAGCTTTGATTTATTTCTCTGTTCCCCTAAATAATCAACGTTCTTGAAAGTGTTTCCTGTCCCCATCATCTCTGCTTCTCTAATGCATTTCTTAACCCACTCTAATGTAACTCACACCAGCATCGTTGGAATAAAACTGCTCTTACTAAGGTTGCCACTGACTTCTGTGTGGCCACATTCATCTAATCTCATCCTAGTTAGACTCTTAGTAATGGTTGCTGACCATGCCTGAAACACCAGCCTCTCTGGAGGCTTTTGTGATGCCACACCGGACTTCAGGCAGGAAAATAGAAGCCTCTCTTCTGTATTCCACATTTGAAGATTTTTTTATTCATCTTGTTTTGTTTTAATAAAGTGAACTGGAAAGGAAGAAATTGTTGAAGCAGATCTGAGAAGCTGTTACTAAAGATCCAGCCAACAGCACCAGCTAGAGTGCTTCTGGTTTTTCTTATGTAGAGAAGGAGATATCCCTTATCCTATTTAGTATGGCATGAAAACAGCATTTTAAATCAGCCTGGAAGTTTTGGATTCTTGAGGAAATGGTATTGAGTCAACTGGGTAGTCATATGGAGGAAAATGAAGTTAAAGAACTTAATATTTGGGTCATTGACATCTCAGAAGAAGAAAAAGACATTGGTGGAAAAAAATACTTGAAGAGATAATGACCCCAAATTTCCAAATTTGGTAAAAGAAATGTTTTTACAGGGTAAAGAAATTCAGCAAAACAGAGAGTATATACAAAAAAAAAAAAAGAAACACCCCAAAAAACAAAACAAAAAAACCCCCATGCTCAGACACATCATAGTCAAATTGCTGGAAACAAAGGTAATGAAGAAATTTTAAGGACAGCCTGGAAAAATGGTAGAGGAATAATGATTTGTAGATAAAGGTTTCTCTTCAGACACTATGATGAAACAACATAATTAAGGTAGCAAAGCAAAAAAGAACAGTCAACTCAGAATTCTATAGCTAACAAAAATATCCTTTAGGAATGACAATGTAATAAACATATTCAAAGCTGATAATGTAATAAATGTATTGCAAAGTTAAGTATGTAAATTATAATCCCTAGTACAACCACTAGAAATAATAGATAGAGCCAAAAAGACAGCAACAAATAAAAAACAGAACCAATTCATTAAGAACCTACAGACATAAAATGAATAGTAAGGGATGTTGTGAACAATTCTGTGCCTATAAATTCATTAACTTAGATGAAATCAACCGATTCCTTTTAAGGATATATACTTTAAGAAAATAAAAAGTACCTGAAAAGTTCTGTAACTCTTAGAGAAACTGTGTTTGAAAATAGTTAAAAGCTTTCCAATAGAGAAAACTTCAGGCCCAGGTGGTTTCAATGCTGAATTCTGTCACACATTTGAAGAATAAATAATTCTAATTCTACACAGTGTCTTGCCAAAAATAGAGGGGAGAACATGTCCCACTTCATTCATGAGGCCAGCATTACCCTGATACCAAAACCAGACAAATATTTTATAAGAAAATAAAACTATAGCCATTTTGGGGTAAGTTTACTAAATTGAGTCCCTTCCATCCTGAAAGGGCCAGTAATTCGTTCTCCGATTACTTCTGGGTATGGATTTGCCTTTTCAGTCTGCAGAACCTTAGCCATCACTGCTGCCTGGGGGTCACAGATGCATGTTTTATAGGGATAGAAATCCCCACAACATTTTAACCATTCAGGGGACTAAATTCATAGTGAAAGAGGTGTAGGAATGAACTCATGATCATGGGATCCATTGATTACATCACCTGCCACATCATCCAGAAACAGGAGCCTCATAGGACACCAGAATGGCCTACTGATGGCACAACTGAAGCACCAATATGGAGGCAACAGTGTGCAAAGATGGGGGATGAGTTTATTCACTAAACCAGAGACTTGGATATGAAGCGGTGTTTGTAACAGAAAGTATACATGGAACCTGGAACAAAGGAATAGAAGTAGGAGTGGCCCAACTTTCATCATTTCCAGAGACCCACTGGAGAAATACGCTTCCCAACCTTGGAACTTTGGGCTTTACTGAGTTAGAGGTCAGAGTTCCCAAAGGGAGCATGCTCAGTCCAGGGGAAATAGTGAGTCCTATCAAACCACGGCCTTCAGCTTTGCCAGGTCACACTCTGGACTCCTCATGTTCGGGAACCAGCAAGTGACTGAGGGTATTAGTTGGTTGAGCTTGCATGCATAGTCTTTCTCCAAAGTCTGTCTGGATTCTGCAGGGACCAGACCGGAGAATTAAATGAACCTATTGTAGGAACCAACCCTCATATCCTTTATGGCTTTAGTAGTTGTACTAATCTTCGACATCCCCACCAGGTTGCAAGATTTTTATTTGTTTTTTAAACAGCTTTATTGAGATATAATTCACATAATATATAATTCGCCCCCTCAAAGTGTATGATTCCATGGTTTTTCATATAGTCACAGTGCTGTGCAGACATCAACAAAATCAACTTTTAAGAACATTTTCATTAGTCTGAAAAAAAAAAAACAAACCAACCCATACTCACTAGCTGTCATTCTCCATTTTTCTCCAACACCTGCCCCTCCTCCCAGGCAACCACCAATCTACTTTCTGTGTCTTAGATTTGCCTATTTTGACTATTTTATATAAATGGTTTCATAGAGCATGTGGTCTTTTGTGTCTGCTTTCTTTCACTTGGCATAATGTTTCTAGGTCCAGCCATATTATAGCATGTATCAGTACTTCATTTCTTTTTATTGCCAAATAATATTCCATTGTATGGCTAACCATATTTTATATATCCATGCATCAGTTGACAGACATCTGGGTTGTTTCTGCTTTTTAACAATTATGAATAATGTGTGGACGTATATTTTCATTTGGAAGTATATACCTAGGGGAGTAGGATTGCTGAGTCATATGAGGAATTGCTGAACTGTTTTCAAAGTGGCTGTACCACTTTATATTCTCACCAGCAGTGTATGAGTTTTGGTTTTTCCACATCCTTGACAGCACTTGTTATTATCTGTCTCTTTATTTCAGCCCTCCTAGTGGGTGTGAAATGGTATCTCGTTACGGTTTTGATTTGCATTTCTCTGATGGCTAACGATATTGACCATCTTTTCATGGGTTTATTGGCCACTTGTATATCTTCTTTGGAGAAATGTCTGTTTAGAATCTTTGCCCATTTTGTAATTGGATTATTTGTCTTTTGCTATTGAGTTGTCGTAGTTCTTTGTGTTTCTAGATACAAGTCCCTGTCAGACACACAATTTGCAAAAATTTTCTCCCATTCTGTGGGTTGTGAGTCTTGATTTTATTGATGGTATTCTTTGAAGCACAGAAGTTTAAATTTTGAGGATTTATTTTTTCTTTTATTGCTTGTGCTTTTGTTGTCATGTCTAATCAATGTTGTTTTAGATTTATTACCTTGACCACAGAGAGGATAGTTGCAGAGTCTTCCACTTGGCTTTCTCATTTTGATAGCTATTACCCACAGCCATGGATTCAGTGTCGTTGTGGTGGTGAGGGCATCCAAGTTCCAGTATGTCGATCCCAGTTTTACACTCGAAAACCAGGGAAATGACCAGGTGGATTCAAAGAACCAGTGGACTTGGTGCAAGCTGAATTTTAGCCAGGGCATTTCCCCAGGACACCATTGGAGAAGCCTTTAGGAATCGAGCCACCGCCTTATGCCAGGGACTATATGTGTTCACATTCTGCTCAGGCTGGGGAGCTCCTTGACAGCTGGCAAGTATGGACTGTTCCTAAAATCCCACCATCCATACCATCTGGTTAGTTTAGGTCCTCTAAGAAATAGACACTGAGATGGGATTAGATACACAAGAGGTTTATTGGGCAAGCACCTGTGAAGGTTAATGAGGGAGGACACACAGATGGAAGAGCCTTCTCATCATGATGCAGGCCTAACACTTGTGTAGGGAGGGGGGAAAGGATTGGTAAGAGGAGCCCCACGTTGCAACACAGTTCTGAGAAAGTCTTATATAAGCTGATGGAGAGTCTCCCAGGAAAGATTGTCTGTTAAAGAAATCCTGTATTGGGCATGAATGGCCAGGCTCTAGATCCCTGCTATGCCCAGTCTTTGGGAGTAGGCCAGGAGAGCAAAATGGGTAGATTTAAAGGTGCATGGTCAGCCAGAGGCTATCAATCAGCTCATGCAGGTTCTCTTGAAAGAGATCTAAGTGGCTCCAACTCTGGCCAATAAAATTGTGATACTTAAGATACTGTAATCCTCAGGGCAGACACTAAAAATAAAAATAAAATTATAGGTAAAAATCCAATAAGGGAAAGAGAATGGAATACCTAGAAATGATTAATATTTTTTAAAAAGATAAGAGGTAATAAAGTAGAATAGAAATAGAAAGATGATTGTCATAAAGGCAAACATCTCAGTAAGTACCCCCCAAAAAACAAGATTCAGCAATACACTCTTAGTAGTAAATACACTTTGAATATAAAGACACAGATCAAAAGTAAAAGTACAGAAAAAGATATACATTCCAGCATTAAGCAAAACAAACAAACAAACAAACAACCCCCCTGCCAAAAAAAAATCCTGGTAAAGCTGTATTAACATTAGGTAAGTAGACTTTAGGATGAAAATTATTGCTAGAGGTAAAGAACGACATTTCGTGAACATGAAAGGGCTTAGTCATCAGAGAGCCACACCTCGTAAAAGAACTTCAAGATTATAAAGTAAAAATTGACAGATGTAGGGAAACAAATTCAGAATAGTTGAAGATTTTATCACTCCTCTCTCAATAGTAATAAAATAACTAGACAAAAATGTTAGTAAACATATTAAAGATTTGAACAACACTATTAATAACCCTTTTGGCATATAGAGAAGACTATACCTAATACGTGAAGAATATACATTCTTTTTATATGCCTATGGAACTTTCATCAACATGGACCATATATTGGGCCATAAAACAAGTCTGAATACATTTAAAAGACTTGAAGATTCATCACGTTTTCTGAGTAATACAAATATACCTGGGAAATCCACAAATATTTGGAAATTAAGCAGCACTTTTTAAAAGATTTTATTTATTTAATTGGCAGAGCAAAAGCAGGGGCAGCAGCAGGAAGAGGGAGAAGCAGTCTCCTTGCTAAGCAGGGATCCAGATGCAGACTCCATCCCAAGACCTTGGGATCGTGACCTGAGCTGAAGGCAGACACTTAACTGACTGAACCACTCAAATGCCCCAAGCAACACATTTTAAATAAGCTATGGGGGTGCCTGGGTGGATCAGTGGGTTAAAGCCTCTGCCTTCAGCTCAGGTCATGATCTCGGGGTCCTGGGATCGAGGTCCGCATCGGGTTCTCTGCTCAGCAGGGAGCCAGCTTCCTCTCTCTCTGCCTGCCTCTCTGCCTACTTGTGATCTCTCTCTGTGTCAAATAAATGAAATCTTAAAAATAAAAAATAAAAAAAATAAGCTATGGGTCAAAAGGGAAATCATAAGGAAAATTACAAGACATTTTAACTGATTATTCGAGTATAACATTATCAAAATATGGGATGAGCTAGTTCAGTGCTTGGAAACAAATTTACACATTTAAGCGCTTATATACAAAAGGAAAAAGATTTAAAGTCAGTGATCTAAGTCTATCCTAGTTTTTAAAAAGTAGAGGGAAGGAAATAAGAATAGAAATCAATGAAATAGAAATGGATAAAAAGCCAAGAAAATAAATGAAAACAAAGGTACTTCCTTGAAAAGATTAATAACATTGATATGCTATAGATAGCACAAATAAGAGAGAAAACTCAAATGACCACTATCAAGAATGAAAGTCAGAGGTGCCTGGGTGGTTTAGTCGGTTGAGCTACTGACTCTTGGTTTCAGCTTAGGTCTTGATCTTGGGGTTGTAAGATTGAGCCCCACCTCAGGCTCCAAGTTCAGCTGGGAGTCTGCTTGAGATTTTCTGTCCTCCTCTCCCTCTACCCATTCCCCACTCTCTCCCTCTAAAATAAATAAATCTTTAAAAACATTTAAAACCATTTAAACATAAAACATTTAAAAAGTTACATTCCACAGACAATAATAATAGAAATGTAATATGGACAAATTTATGGCAACACTTTTAACTTAGGTAAAATGGACAAATTCTTTAAAAGCCAAAATAGGAGCACCTGGGTGGATCAGTGGGTTAAGCTTCTACCTTCGGCTCAGGTCATGATCTCAGGGTCCTGGGATTGAGGCACACATGGAGCCTGTTTGCTCCTCTCTCTCTCTCTGCCTGCCTCTCTGCCTACTTGTGATCTCTCTCTCTGTCAAATAAATACATAAAATCTTGAAAAAAAATAAAAGCCAAAATTATATCAAAAGCAGTAGGAATAGAAAGAGAAAATATGGATATCTGTTAGAGGAATCTAAAGTAATTAAAACTCAGAATTTTTAAAAATTTATAATTGGAATTAAAAATCTCATATTTTTTTTTTTTAAAGATTTTATTTATTTCACAGAGAGAAACATAGCCAGAGAGGGAACACAAGCAGAGGGAGGGAGAGAGGGAGGAGCAGGCTTCCCGCCGAGCAGGGAGCCCGATGTGGGACTCGATCCCGGGTCTCCGGGATCATGACCTGAGCCGAAGGCAGTCGCTTAACCAACTGAGCCACCCAGGCGCCCCAAAAAATCTCATATTTTTGATCTTGATTTCTTTCTAGAAAAGGTGCTTGGAAATAGGTACTTCTTTTGAATTAGAGATGTTAACACAAATATAAGAAAGACTACTATTCATAAATGATAGAGCAGCTTAGTGTCTTTTACTGTCTTTTACTCATTGTTTCTTTTACCATAATTTCACTGTGACCAAATGTTTTAGCCAGCATTTCTTTACTCTGGGATCATAGGCTGCACATTGATTTCCATCAGAACTTTGCAAATTTATTGCAACAACAACTAGATAAATCTGTGTTTAGATCAATGCTAATTCATCACAGCTAGCATAGAACTGAAAACACATGGAGATTTAGTATTTTCTGTACAAAGGACAATATTATGTGTGGTCCCCTATTTTCTTCTTTGTCATTTGTATCATTATACATAGCACAAAATGTTTTCAGTTGAATGTATTCACATAAAATATCCATAGAGATAATATATTATTGTCAAAACTTGGTTATTGGGCATTTAACCAAACGGAAATGTGGTCAGAGGTTGAAGGGAGCCTTTATATCTTTGAGAAAACATAAGGCTCAAAGAAAGTTTTTGCAGAGAACTGTTATTGGTAGATTAACAAGCAGGAAACATTCCAAATTGAAGTTAATACTTCATAGCAAATTTGCACTTATAGTTAGTTGCTCAGATGAGATGAAGGGAGGCAAGTTATGGGAGGGAAGATGGACTCTTTGTATGAGCACAGTTCCTGAGCATCTGGAAAGACAGTTCACTCCGTTCCTTGTATGTCCATGGGGCTTGGTTTGTATCCTTCGTAGTCATACTCAGCATATTATACAATGGATCCTGAACAACAGAGGCTTGACTGCATGGGGCCACTGATATGCATAAATTCTTAAAATAAATACGGTACTGTACTATAAATGTATTTCTTTTCCTTAACGATTTTCTTAATATTTTCTTTCCTTCAGTTTATTTTTTTAAGATTTTATTTATTTATTTATTTATTTGACAGAGAGAGAGAGAGAGAGAGAGACAGTGAGAGAAGGAACACAAGCAGGGGGAGTGGGAGAGGGAGAAGCAGGCTTCCTGCCGAGCAGGGAGCCCGATGCCGGGCTTGATCCCGGGACTCTGGGATCATGACCAAAGCTGAAGGCAGTTGCTTAACCACTGGGCCACCCAGGTACCCCTTTCCTTCAGCTTATTTTAAGAATACAGTATTTAATATATATAACATAAAAGTAAACAATAAGCACATTTATTATCTTTTATTACCTTGATTTATGTTTATGTTATCCATAGGCTTCTGGTCAACAGTAGGCTCTCAGCAGTTAAATTTTTGAGGAGTCAAAGTTACATGCAGATTTTCAACTTTACCTCTAACCTTCAGGTTGTTCAAGGGCCGACTGTATTTGCATAATGTTTATATGTTCTCGCATATGTTCTGTAGGGAAACGTGGATCTCAAAATTTGGGAACACGGGGTCCTTTCTGTTGTGCGTCCTGCACCATACTGGGTGAACTCTGTGTCAGTTTGAGTCCCTCTCTGAACATATTACTTGTTTGTCAGAGTCGTCTTTTCAGAGTAGTAAATTTTTCTTTTTTTCTATCTGCCTGGTAGAAACCGTGGTTTTGGAAATTCTAACAAATGAAACAATTATAAATATTTCATATATAATTATATTTTTATATATACACATATCATATGTATTATATATTTTTAAGAGAAATAAAAGTCAGCTATAATTTAATTAGCATAAAACCATCACTGTGCAATCTTCTGATACCATTTTCTGTGTGGTGTTTTTATCCATATATTTATACTCCTGCACCTCTACAAACACACAAAAAAATTAGTGTGATAGTTTTCTAGATTTGTTTCCAGGCACTTTCTGATGCTTGCTAATGAGATGGCTACAGTCCCTCAACAAATCTCACTGTCTCCTATGGACCCTATGAATATGTCAAAATAAATGCCAGTGTAATGAGCATTATGAAAGGGAAACACCAGATGCTAGGAAGTGAGTATCAGAGAGATATTAGGAATTTAGGGTATAATATCAGGGAGATAGTAGGGAACTTAGACCCTCTGAGGAAGTGTACCTTTTAGGATGCTTCTGGGTTCAAGTAATATATTTGAAGTGACAATATTGGCTTAAACAATAAGCACATTTATTACCTCTTCATAAGAGTCAGACACAGAGGAATGGGGGTGACCACAGCAGCTGAGCAGAGTCATGTGTGCCCCAGCAACTCTGGGGTTCTCTTGGCTTTCTGTCCAGGTTACAGGATGCTTACAGCAGTTCCAAAAGTCATAGTCTCACCCAGTGATGTCTGTAGGTAGAAAAAGGAGAATCCCCATCCCCGACCATGTGTCTCTTTGAGAAAGGGAAAGACCTTTTCTAAAATTTCTCCCAGGAGGCATTGATTCATATCTCTTGGGCTAGAATTGTGTCAGGTATGTATTTCTGACCCCGTTTTTGGTAAGGGGAATGGAATTACAAGGCTTAGAAGAATCAGGATTCAGCCCCTAGGGGTGGGGAGTGACTATCTATTCCTGACACGTATTGTCATCCACCATTTGAATAAAAACAATTCTGTTAGCTAGGAAAAAGTAGGGGACACTCATTAATAAAGCACCAAGTACAATATGGTACAGCCATACAATGAAATCCTCATTAGGTATTTGAAAAGAAACAGATGTGTATATATTAATTGAGCATTAGTTTCAAAATATACTGGTGGAGGAGCAAAGACACAGAACACTGTATGTAATGATGCAACTATTCGTGTAAAAACGAACAAAAAAATGCTTTCTCATATGCTGGTATTTGCATAAAATACTTCTGGAAGGACCTAAGAAACTGCAGTGTTTTCTCTGAGAATGACACAAGGATAAGAGAGAGACTTATCATTCACTGTGTATCTTTTTTACTGTTTGAATTTCCCCTCCATGACTATGTATCTATAATTTATTTTTATGTTTGTTGATGAAAATAACTGTATAGAGAAAGCAGACATAAAGCATGTAAATAAAAATTCCAAGATGCTTTTTATTTATATAATGCTTTATTCTTGCAAAATTATCTCTCTGGAGTACCTGGATGGTTCAGTCAGTTAAGCGCCTGACTCTTGATTTCGGCTCAAGTTATGATCTCAGGGTTGTGAGATTGAGCCCTGTGTCGGGCTCCGTGCTGGCTATAGAGCCTACTTAAGATTCTTTCTCTCCTTCTTGCTCTGCCCTCCCACCCCCACTCATACTCTCTCTCTCAAAAAACTAAAATAATAAATAAATATAAAAAAAAATAAATAAAAATACCATTAACTTTTACACACCCACTTGATTTTTACAGTTTTATTAAAATGTACTTGTACATGAATGTTCATGGTACCATTAATCATTATAGTCAAAAAGTCGAAACACCCCAAATGTCTGTCAGCTGATGACTGGATACACAAAATGGGGTATGTATGTACAATGGGATATTTTTCAGCTCTAAGAAGAAATGAAGTACTGATACAGGTTGCAACATGGATGAGCTGCAAAAAAGTAGCAAGAAGCCAATTACCAAGACCACATATTATACAATTACATTAAATGTCTAGAGTAGATGAATCTGTAGGGACAAAAGCGTAGATTGGTAGTGGCCTGAGCCTGGTGAGGTTGAGGGGAAATTAGGAGCGACTGCTAAAGGGCATGGGGTTTCTTTTTGAGGTGATGAAAACGTTTTACAATTGTGACAGTAGTTGCATGCTCCATGAAAATACTAAAAACTATTAAATTGTATACTTTCAATGGATCAGTTGTATGTTATGTGAAATATATCTCAATAAAAGCTATTTGAAATGTACCTGCATTTTTTTTTCCTACATCCACCAGCAGAATTTCTGGGAACATTATTTCAGATTCTTTGTGGACACTATAGAATAAATTGACACTTAACCAATACTTTAAACATTTAGTTACTCCTCTGGCAATTTTTTTTTCTCTAGTATTTTATGCATTTATAGACCTACATGGTTATTTTTTTCCCCAAAACTTCCATCACCAGCATTTTAGTTTTTGTTTCTTGTGCTTTCACCTTTCCTATAAATACGATCCTATAAATTCTTTTTTGTAACCATAATTTTACTCCTATTTCTAATAAATGTTTAAGAATTATCTCATCAAAAAGTCACACATAGCTTAAAACTGAGATAGCATAACGGAGTTTATCATGGAAAGTGATAGACTGTAGTGCTCCACTACCCGCTTTCTATTCCTGCTTCCCAGGAAAAACCACTTTTTCACTGTTTCTGTTTGTTATTCTGGCCATTATCCACGTGTTGCTGAAAAAGCTCACACATCCATGTCCCAAACTACTTCAAGCTATGACAGATGAGTAAAGAGCCAACTTACGTTCGGCCAAAAGTTTGACTGCTCATGGGACTCTAGGTTGAAAGTGATTTTTCCTCGGGAACTTGAAGGCATTGTTGAGCATTGTATTGCTGTTGAGCAGTCTGACTTTTGTTCCTTTGGGTTTGATACTTTTCTCTTTCTCTGAAATGTTTCGTAATTATCCTAGTCTTTTAAAATTTCACAGTGATGTGCTTTGTGTGTACAGTTTTAAATTCATTGTGTTGGGCCTTTAGTAAGCATTTCAATTTAAAGACTACTGTTTCCCTTCAGCTCTGAAAATCTGTCTAATTTCTTTAATAATTTTACTTCTTCTGTATTATCATTTGAGGATTCCAACTGGTTGGATGCAGAGTCACCTAGACTGATTCTTTCTCAACCAGAATTCTTCATGTGAACCAGACAGCACACAGAAAATGGTTGGAGTGACTGTTTTTTCACACTTTTCAAGGATGGTCTTATTCAGCACCATGTTAGACGCAGAGAAAAATTAATAATAACATGCAGTGAGTGTCTTAGGAAAGGGTTTAGCAAACTTTAAACATTTTTTAAAGATTTTATTTGAGAGAGAGAAAGAGCATGAACAGGCTCCCCATTGAACAGGGAATGCCATGCGAAGCTCGATGCCAGCATGCTGAGATCATGGCCTGAGCCAAAGGCAGCCGCTTAACTGACTGAGCCACCCAGGCACCCCCAGCAAAGTTTTGTTTTGTTTTTTAAAGATTTTATTTATTTTATAGAGAGAAACACAGTGAGAGGGAACACCAGCAGGGGGAGTGAGAGAGGGAGAAGCAGGCTTCCCGCCGAGCAGGAAGCCCAGTGTGGGACTCGATTCCAGGTCTCCCGGATCATGACCTGAGCCGAAGGCAGTCGGTTAACCAACTGAGCCACCCATGACCTGAGCCAAAGGCAGTCGCTTAACCAACTGAGCCACCCAGGCGTCCCCCCAGCAAAGTTTTTAAAAAAGGAGACAGATAGAAAATACTTTAGGTTTATGGGCCTGGAGGCAAAAATCGAGGCTATTATGTAGCTACTTATATATCCATTTAAAATGTAGTCATTCTGAATTTTTAAAAAGTTCTTTAAAAAAAATTAAAAAAAATATTTTATTTATTTAACAGAGAGAGAGAGCGATCACAAGTAGGCAGAGAGGCAGGCAGAGAGAGAGGAGGAAGCAGGCTTCCCGCAGAGCAGAGAGCCCGATGTGGGCCTCGATCCCAGGACCCTGAGATCATGACCTGAGCCGAAGGCAGAGGCTTTAACCCACTGAGCCACCCAGGCGCCCAAATTTTTAAAAAATTCTTATCTCATGGGCTGTTTAAAAAAAAAAAAGAAGCAGGTGGCTGGCTGGATTTGGCCGACAACCAGAGTTTTCTCAATTTCTACTTTAGAGCATTAAAGTTCACTTCTTTCACTGAATTCTGAGGATTCAGAAAATCCTCTTTTTTATTTTCTCTTATACTTTCCTCAACTTAGCTTTTTGTTCTACATTTTGAGAATTTTTTGCAAATTTGCCTTAAGTTGTCTATATTTGAATTTAGCAGTCATTTTTACTTCCAACGCCTGTTCATTCTAGAGTTGTTCCCTTTTTATACTATCCTGTTTTTGCTTTATGTATTCAAAACTTTCCCAACTATTTCTGTTTACAGTTTTAAGTGTTTTCTTTTGTTTCATAAATCACTTGTTCCTTCTTTCAAGGACAGTTTTTCTCTTTGTACATCTGTGATCTCTGGTAATCTAATCTGTGATCTCTGGTAATCTAATCATACTTAACAGTGATACAATTGAAAGATTACTTGTTCCATACATACAACATTCAACAATTACATGTTACATTTTTAGTGTCCATTTTAAGTTTTGTGTATTGAAACTGGCGGTTGCATTTTTGTAAAATCTCTAGCTGAAATCAGATGCAAAGAGAAACTCTCTGATGGTGTATGTGTGTGTGTGAGAACCATCCAGAGGTACTGTGCTACATGAACATCCTCTCATTGGGATGATGGCATTGTTTTGCGTTTTCAGCTTCTTCTGCTCTGCTTCTTGTTTTCATCCTTACTTCATCTATCCGTAGGGGAGTCGTTGAAATTGCCCACTTGCTGATGGCCCTCATGTTATCTTTGCTGTAATGGTTTTGTACCTCTTAGAGACTCCTTTACTATTACTTAAATGGTATCTCAGGAGGAAGAGGATAAATATTTGTGTTCAGGTTGCCATTTTGAATTACTGTTCTTACCACATATGTCAAATTGTGTTGTTGCATTTATTGTGTGCCTCTCACGTACAGAAAACAACATAGTAAGTCTCTTTATGGTGTTTGTAATTCAGTAGGGAAATAGCACATAGTCCCTGTTAACTTTGATAAAAGGAAGATTGTTGTCAGTGTGTGGATTGTAGTCACTCTGCATACAGAGGAGTAAAAGTGACTGCGGGGTTAGGCTTTAAGGAGAAGTTGACATCTGAAATAAGTCTTGAACATAAAGCAGAGAAGATGTTTAAAGGGGAGAGACCTTAGCATGTACTGAAGTACAAGTCAGATGTGTGCAGTAAGTGGTGAGTCATCCTTTTCTAATGTGATTAGAATGTAGTATATAGTATATATGTATATTTGGGTTGGCAGGGGGACTGTTTAAGAGATGAGGCTGGAAAGGCAAATTGTACTCAGATCATGAGGGATCATTCCATGCTCACTTTGGATTTCATTCTTTAGGCCACTGGGATCAACTTTTGAGTAGGGCAGTAAAGATAGCCTAAATAGTCTTTTAGATAAGTCAATCCACTTATAGTAGGAAAGATAAATTTAAAAGATACAGGAGTTAAGGTAGCAATTCCTGTTAGGAAGCTATTAAGTGCTAAACCAGGACAGCAAAGACCTGATTAGATCAGATATTATACCTATTTTCTTGGCAACATTTGTCAGACCTTCTACAGTGTCTGCCAGGTACTTTGACAGACTTTGAGACTTTTGATTTTTCCCTCAAAATATTTTTCATGGCCTTTCTCCCTTCCTAGTCTCACTGGGACTATCTCAGGCAAAATTCTTGTACACACTTCATGCTTTAGTCCCCAGAGCCAGAGTCCCTATGGACTCCAGGGTTTCTCTCCAGCCCAATTTATTTTGTGTATCGCTGACAAAATAATAGGTATGTATGACCTACCTCATGCCGTTTTTCCTTTAAAAGCTTCATTGTCTTCCCTACCAATCACGTCATAACTCCTTTTCTGGATTTCAGTACCCCTCAGCCTGGCTCTAGCTTAACTAATCAAACTTTTTTGCCATTTTCTAATAACAAAAATATTACCAGTCTGATGTCCTTAGAGCATGCTCATTTTGCCTGCATGTCTTTCTTCATGTAATCTCCTTGCTGTGAAATGTTGTCTATATTTTCATATTCAAATTCTACCCCTCATTAAATTTCAGCCCAAAGTTCATCTCCTCCCCAAATTTCTCTGTATCTTCTTAGAAAAGATTATTTTCTTACACTACTTTTCTATATCTTCACCCTTCCATCCCTATAGTCGCTCCATGGCCACAAAGTGACTAAGAGAGCCAGCTGTCCTAACCAAGGCAGGAAGAGAGATGCAAGGGCCAGCAGAGACAGCTCTTCCAGCTGAGTCAGCCCCACTTAAAGAGCTCTCCCAGGGGCGCCTGGGTGGCTCAGTTGGTTAAGCGACTGCCTTCAGCTCAGGTCATGATCCTGGAGACCCGGGATCGAGTCCCACATCAGGCTCCCTGCTCAGCGAGAAGCCTGCTTCTCCCTCTCTCACTCCCCCTGCTTGTGTTCCCTCTCTGGCTGTGTTTCTCTCTGTCAAATAAATAAAATCTTTAAAAAAAAAAAGAGCTCTCCCAGAAGCCCATCCAATGACTTCCAGTAGGTTGGCCTCTTTGGTTGTCCCTGGATATAAGGGAACCATTTTTAGATAGACATATTCAGAGTGTCAATGTTGAACAAGTCCAGAGGGACTTGCATTCCCTATATATAGAGAAAACAATACATAAAATAGAAGAGAGCATTTGATATTTTGATCTAGGTGATGATGACACAGTATGTGTATATAAAAAACTCAACAGGCTGTGGCCAACAGACACATGAAAAGATGCTCAGCATCACTAATCATCAAGGAAATGCACATCAAAACCACAATGAAATATCATCTCATACCTGTCAGAATGGCTGAAGTACAAAACACAAGGAACAACAAGTGTTGGCGAGGATATGGAGAAAAAGGAACTTTGTGCGCTCTTGGTGGGAATGCAAACTGGTACAACCACTGTGGAAGACTGTGGAGATTTCTCATAGTAAAAATAGAATTACTATATGATCCAGCAATTTCATTACTGGGTATCTACCTAAAGCATATGAAAACACTAGTTCTAATAGATACATGTACCCCTGTTTACTGCAGCATTATTTACAGTAGTCAAAATATGGAAGCAACCCAAGTGTCCATCATTAGATGAATAGTAAAGAAGATTGGTATATATACACAGACATGCACACACAATAGAATTTTACTCCACTATATAAAAAAAAGAAATCTTGCCATTTGCAACAACATGGATCGGAACTAGAGGGTATAATGCTAAGTGAAATAAATGAATCAGAGAAAGACAAATACCATATGATTTCACGTGTATGTGGAATTTAAGAAACAAAACAAGTGAGAAAGAAAAAAGAGAAACAGACTTTTATTTATTTTTTATTTTTTATTTTTTTAAAAGATTTTATTTATTTGGCAGCGAGAAACACAAGCAGGGGGAGTGAGAGAGGGAGAAGCAGGCTTCCTGCTGAGCAGGAAGCCCGATGTGGGACTCCATCCCGGGTCTCTGGGACCATGATCTGAGCCGAAGGCAGTCTCTTAACCAACTGAGCCACCCAGGCGCCCCAGAAACAGACTTTTAAATACAGAAAACAAACTGATGGTTACCAGAGGGGAGGTGGGTGGGGGGAATGGGTGAAGCAGGTAATGGGGATTAAGGAGGGGACTTGTCATGATGAGCACCCAGTGATGAATGGAAGTGTTGAATCACTGTATTGTACACCTGAAACTAATATAACATTCTGTGTTAATTATACTGGAATTAAAATTGAAAACATAAAATACATGAAGAAAAAGAGCTAACTATTAAGAAAATACTACAAAAAATAGAAACATCATTGAAAAAAACTAGAAGGATAAAGAGAATCCAAATAAACTGAATAAAGTTGATCTAACAGATGTTTCTCACATGTTGCCACCAAATATCAAAAAATGCAACTTTTTTTAACTTGCCATTGGAATACTTAAATATCGGGCTTTGTATCAGGCTACAGAAAATCTCAATAAATGAAAAAAAAAGACCACATTTCCTTTTAAAAATTCCTTCTTTGGGCACCTGGGTGGCTCAGTGGGTTAAGCCTCTGCTTTCTGCTCTGGTCATGATCTCAGGGTCGTGGGATCGAGGCCCGCATTGGGCTCTCTGCTCAGCAGGGAGCCTGCTTCCTCCTCTTTCTCTGCCTGCTTGTGATCTATCTCTGTCAAATAAATAAATAAAATCTTTAAGAAAAAATTCCTTCTTCTATCATCACTAATATGTATTTTGTATATGTAATGCCTTTTTTTAGATATGCTTATTCCAATCGCATCTTCATTGCAAACACTAAATGTTATGGATTGAACCTATAGTACTATGTAATGCTTTTCTCCTATGAAATGCTTTTTTTAAGTTAATACCATTGTTTTCTTTTTGTATCATTTACTTCATACAGTTTTAGTTTATTTACTTTACTTTGAGAGACCATATAACCTAGTAATTAAGAACATGTATTTTGAAATTAGTCTGGCTAGATTAAACTAAAAATTCTACCTCTTGATAGTTCTGAAACATAAAAATAAAGCCATCATGTTGATCAGGCTGTGTATATAAGGTTAGTAAATTTTATACTTTACCCAATGTATCCTAACTTCAATTAAAAAAATTAATGCCTCGCTCCTCCAGAGTTGTACAATGTGGTGACTTGGGCACATTGTTGTAGGTAAAATTAAGATTATGTTTTTAGAAGGACATAAGGGAGAGTGGACATTGGCTTAGGTATCTAAATATCTTTGCACACCTGTTGTGAAGGTTGTTACTTTTAACATGGAAACCAACATTTGGGGTTTGGGTGGGGTTGTTTTTTTTTGTAAACCCAAGTTTTAAAATATCACAGTGTGTAATGTAATTTATCATGGGGGAAAATCAATTTAAATGTGAGAATTTTTTTCTATGTCATCTTAACCTCTGGTATAAAAATTATTAAAGGTCTTCTTTGTATTTGATATTTAGTAGATACTAACTTGATGTCGAACTATTTCAGCAAATGTGAAAGGGTCAGCTTTGAAAAAAACATACTGCATGTTAATTTTTACTCATCCTGTAAGTGAAAGCTCAGTGTCCTTTATATAGTAGAAGCAACAAACAGTTTTATCAAGTCAGTACTAAAAAAGGATTCAGAAAATTAGTTTCCATAAGATCAGTATCCACTTTGGGTAGTTCTAACTTGATAAATAAGAAGTCAGTAAATAAAATTGATCATAAGAAGTTAAAGCACAACCTATATTTTTATACGCTTGCAAATATTTAAATAATTTTTTGAAATTTTCTTTTCTTTTATTCTATTTTAGAAAAAAAATGTAAAAATAAGCACCCAAGTCCACTTAGTTGTTATGAGGGAACTATCAAAAAATGGGTGACAGGATTGGCTTGCTTTTGTATGATGTGTAATTTAAAATACACTGTAAATAGAAGGAATTAGGAAATGACATTTCAAGCATTTATTTCTCAGAGTCCGGGTTGATTGATGTTCACTTGTTTTTAAAAAACTGTTTTTCTTATTTAGGTCCATCCTCAGCAGCACCGGCTTCTTTTTGAAGTGTTTGATGAAAATCGGTTGGTAAGTTATGTTGTACTGGTGTGGAATGGGGAGCGAGGGTATACCTCAGCCGAGCAGTGCATCGTGACGTGACGTGACGTGGCGTGGCGTGGCGTGGCGTGGCGTGGCGTGACGTGGCGTGACAATCTAACGTGGGTGACTACTTTAGGAGGGTTATGGAGGTTCGGGCAAAATGGAGAGGCCGATACAACGTTTTCCCCTCCGTGGTGCTGTGGTGCACCCTTCCACTTTCCTCCCAGATACTTCTTTTTGTCACTTCTTCACAGATTGCAGTCTTACTCAGGGAAAGCTGGTCTCTTTGTCTTGCCTTCCCGCACAGTCATCCTCTGTGGTGTGGTGGGTATGCCCAGGCTCAGGGATCCCTGTCTCAGAGGGCTACACCTGTGCCTCCTCACGCCCTCGGCTTCGGGTTTGTCTCATTCCCTCTCCCTCCCCCACTCTTGTATGAGGAAGACTGTCCCTCGACACTGGTGAAGTCCTTTAAAGGACTGCCAGCTCTTACAGAGGCAAAAAAAATAAAAAAGCAAAAGTAAGCCTGATTTTATTTTTATGAAAAGGTAGTTCTAATTCCAGATTTCCTAAAGACTCTCTTGATGTCCTATCATTTTCCTAATTTTTCTCTTGGAATGCTATTTCAGATCTTCTTAGCATCTTATGTATATTTTAAACCTGTAAGATTTGAATTTTTAAAATTTGTTTTTAGTGTCAGACTACGTAACATGTTTCTTAACCCTTAAGAGAGGATAACTATACTAGTAATGGAAGATACTGCAAATGAAATCTATTAATTAGCAATCATAATAAGCAAAAGTGCTTTATTATTGCCACGGAGACTTCACTAACTGCAATTGAACTTTTAAGGCTGTTGGTGTTGGTTATCAGAATGTTCAGGTGCAGAGTTTTTTTGTTTTCTATTTCTATTTTTGCTTTTTCTATAGAATAGAGATTTTACCCCCTCTGTCTGTACAGATTTCTAGATGGGACCAGGTGAAATTTAGTATTTGTGGGCTTTTTTTTTTTTAGTATTTATGGTTTTTATTATTTTTTAAATTTTTTATTTTTTTTGAAGATTTTTATTTATTTGACAGAGAGAAACACAGCCAGAGAGGGAGCACAAGCAGGGGGAGTGAGAGAGGGAGAAGCAGGCTTCCCGTTGAGCAGGGAGCCCGATGCGAGGCTCGATCCCAGGACTATGGGATCATGACCTGAGCCGAAGGCAGTCGCTTAACCAACTGAGCCACCCAGGTGCCCCACTATTTGTGTTTTTTAAATCATGAAATAAACACAGAAATAAGTGTAATATAAACCTTTATTTTTATTTTTTTAAGTTTTTATTTATTTATTTGAGAGAGAGAAAGGGAGAGCTCAGGGGCAGCCGGAAAGGGAGAAGCAGACTCCCCACTGAGCAGGGGGCTCGATGATATGGGGCTCCATGCCAGGATCCTAGGATCATGACCTGAGGGAAGGCAGATGCTTAACCGACTGAGCCATGCAGGTGCCCCTAAATCCTTACTTTATTTTATTTTATTTTATTTTATTTTATTTTATTTATTTTATTTTTTTAAGATTTTATTTATTTGACAGGGAGAAACACAGCCAGAGAGGTAACACAAGCAGGGGGAGTGAGAGAGGGAGAAGCAGGCTTCCCATTGAGCAGGGAGCCCGATGCGAGGCTCAATCTCAGGAATCCGGGATCATGACCTGAGCTGAAGGCAGTCGCTTAACCAACTGAGCCACCCAGGTGCCCCTAAATCCTTATTTTAAATAAAACAAATATTTGTGCACTTATTACTCAACTTAAGAACTGGAACATTACCAAAATCTACAATCCTCCCTCTTCCCCTTCCCATTAGCGTCTCCTTTCTTCCCCCACAAGTGGTAGCCACTGTCCAGAATATTGTGCCTATC
Organism: Spilogale gracilis; assembly: GCA_004023965.1. Classification (NCBI taxonomy): domain Eukaryota; kingdom Metazoa; phylum Chordata; class Mammalia; order Carnivora; family Mephitidae; genus Spilogale; species Spilogale gracilis. The sequence continues at coordinate 32,679 of PITA01012566.1, forward strand.
ATTGCTTTTAAAAAGACTTGTTTATCATGTATATATGGATCACTGAGTATAGTTTCCTTTTGCATATTTTGAATTTATTAAAATATCATCACTCTGAATCTGTTCTGTGACATGTTAACATGCGCCATTTAGAGCATCATCTGTGTTGGATACTCCGCCATGCATTAGAAATATAGCTTTTCAGGAAGCAAGAAATAATTAGAACAGGGGGATGTGTGTCCTACCAGTCCTCTGACATGTTGTTAGTTCTAGCAGGTAATTGAAGCCTACATATCATCTGAGATGTTATAGAAGCTCTGGCCATTGGTAGAGTAACAGGGTTGCTTGTATAGCAGTAAATGTCCTGTGCTACTATAAATGTCATTTATGTGTATTTCCCTATAGCATTCACAACTAAATTAAGAACATGTCCTTCTCCTAGCAAATTCTCTTTGGAAATGTATGGTGAAGGGCACAGATAAAAGTTTAAGCAGAAACAATTTCTTGTCCTCTGGAAAATATTTGTAATATAAATGTTATTTATTTTGAAAAAAAAAAGAGTAGGCTTATATCCCTCTTGTTCAGTCCTTTTTAAGACCTAAGGGTTGTAAACCAGCAGTTTGGTGATGGTGATTGTGCTGGTGAGGACAGTAATGGGACATTTCTGAATGATGTGCCTTGAAGTGAATTTTGCCCACCAGTACAAAAGCTCGTGCTTCTTTGTCACTGACCTAAGAGACACACCTGCACACATCCAGCTTCTGAAACTTCAGGAGATGCTTATATTCTATATTCTGAATGGAGATAACTATGCTTCTCAGGTTTAGTGGTTGTATTAGGGTTCTCCAGAGAAACAGAACCAACAGGAGACACACACACACACACACACACACACACACACACGAAGAATGAGAAAGAGATTTGTTTCAAGGAATTGGTTCATGTGATTGTGGAAGTTGGCAAGTCTGAAATCTGTGGGACAGGGCGAGCAGGTTGAATATTCAGGTGAGTTCGTGTCAGTCTTGAATCTGAAACCTGTAGGTCAGGCCAGCAAGCTGGAAACTTAGGCAGGGTTTCTATGTTGTAATCTTGAATTGGAATTGCTTCTCCAGCAAACCTGTCTTTGCTCTTCAGGCCTTTAGCTGTTTTGAAATCCATCACATTATGGAGGGTAATCTGCTTTACTCAGAATCTACTGGTTTAAGTGTTAATCACATCTGAAAAATATCTTCATAGCAACATCTAGACGGGGCAAAAGAGCCTGGTCAAGTTGACAGGCACAATTAATCATGACAGTGGACTTTGGCCTTCAGAGTTCTAGTCAGTGATGAGGGTTACCCAGAGTCGATCCCGGATGTTTTGATCACCACATTATTTTCTGTGCAGATCATCAATAACCAAACGCCTCAGAATGTGGGGTCCTGAGCTTCAATCTGATCCCCAGACCTTATCCATTTCATTCCAGAAGGTGAAATTGTTCAGAACTTGCATAGATTCCTCCCAGATGAGGGCCATCACTACTCTCCAGCTCTTCTCCACTGAAGTTTAGGGTTATGCTCCTCTTTTGGAGGCTAAGGGCTCACATTTTGCCCCCAGTCGTCCACTTAACTGCTGTGATGTTGGCACAGATCTTGGGCAGACCCCGCCCAGAGCCACCAACACACACTGTTGAGCCTCTCTACAGTTGAAACTCGGACTGGCAGGCTGGGAAGTGTGTATGATTCTCTCACCTTCCTTTTCCTTGGTTCAAGCCCTCCTTGAAAGTTTTCAGCCATCATTCCTTCTTGTCCAGCTTTGATGCTTTATGATATTTCTTCAGAAGTAATAGCTGGATCAACTTAAAAAAAATTCTTTCTGAAAGAAAGCTTTAGGCAGTCAGAGTAAGTGTGGTGACCATCCATCCATCCATTTAGCCTTCTCCCTGGTGCTAATTAGTGCTTATTCTGTGCCTAGCATGAACGAGCCCAGGAAGATCAGAAGAAAAGTGTAGTTATGGTCCTGGCACTCTGCGAGCTTGAATCTGGTTGGGGCGCATGAGACCGATGCTTCTAATGGAGCTTACCAAAGAGAAAACATTTATCTAGCCAAATACCTGAGGCTCAGCTATATGAACAACCAGAGGAGCTTTGCTTTTAACTCGATGTTTTAGGCCACAGGCATGAGCAGTTACATCTCATTAATTAGCCTCTTAGAAGTGTTCCATTCTTTGAGTCATGGGACCTCTAACTTAGTTCAAAAAGAAAAGCTGAAGTCATTTGAAGACAAGGTGAAAAGATTGGGACTCTTTCCTCTATAAAGAGAGAGGATTATAAGGGAATATTTACTGAAATCTGTAAAATCATAAAAGAGGTAGGTTATATAAAACCAAAATAACATAATAATTTTATTGCTAAGTGTACAATTATTGCACATATTCTAAAACATAGTGCTATATCATCTTAGTCAGAAATATAATTTCATAAATTCCACATTTCTATTTAATTATATCCTAATTGGTTAAAAATACTGTTTAGAAAAATTATGATTGAGAACAGAACTATCTTAAGGCATTTTCTTTTTTAAACAAAGTACAAGTTTATGTTTTACATATTTACTTTTACTTAGAAAAAAAGAATCTTACTTAGAAAAATACACCTTGGGTGTAGTACCATGTGGTGTAAACAACTGAACTATTTTACTTTTTACTTTCCTATGAATGAGCCAGTATATATTTATTACTGGAGTTCCAGCTATAAAATTCAGGTAAGGGGTTTAAATATACCCTAGAGTATTATTTAAAAATAAATTTGTTTCTTTTAAATAGAATACCAACCTTGGTCTATGACATTTAGGGGAGAAATTAAAATATTAAACTTTTATTACCTAGTAAACTGAAAATAAAGTAAAGGTTAAATAAATACAAAGCAGAAAAAAATATAGATACAAAATCACCACCTCTAAGAGGACAAACAGTCTCCTGTTCTCTACTGTGGGAGCTTTATCAGCAGTAGTAAGTAATTCCACCTCTAGGGCAAGGCTAGTACTCAGAAATGTAAACAAGTGTGTGCTTTGTTTATACAAAGAAATATGCAGCATGGTTTGTATTTCTTTATAGATATCAAACAGCTAAATGGATTGTTTCAGCCCACCAGTAGGGGCCAGCAAAGAGCTCTTAGAGTTTTCAGAACAGAATTGGCATTGAGATATGTTTATTTGATGTGTTAAATCCTTTTTAGACTTCTTTACTTACCACAACACTCTGAAGTGAATGAATTGCAGAGACAGTGGAATAAAATATCTGCTGTGCTCAAGCTATATTGGGGTATAGTTTTTCTGTCTAATCTGCATATATTTTTAATGGAATGTTTGCTTAGGCTATTTCTTGGCAGAGTTTTAATAGTCAAAATATAAATGGCATCATTTAAAGACTGTACTCCTTGGCTGGAAAAGGCCTTAAAATTACAGGAGAAAATGCTTGGTGACAGCTTCTCTTAAACTTTTCTTTCTCAGACCTATGCTCAGTTTTTCAATAGTAATTACTAGGCTGATTTTCTGTTTCTATCCTTAAGCTTTCACTTTTCGTAAGTAGTGTTTTGGAAGCTAAAATATTTATCTATTTGACTTAATGCATCTGTTTTAATTCAGCCCAAAGTTTTGGTACTTCTAAATGTATTCGTCTGTTTCAATTCGCTCATTAAAAAAAAAAATTTAACAGAATATATGCCTTTCTGCATTAACTAACTTGACAAGATTCCTAGTTTGGCTACTCTTTGGAAATTCAGTCCTTGATTTGATACTCAATTACATGGGGTTTCATTCCTACCAACTTCCTGTAATTCTATCCCTCTGGGTAAAAATATTAGTGGTCAAACTGCTGGAGAAAGTATAGGCGCCGTGATTCACATGGTTAAATGTTCATTTAGTAGAGCAGGAGTGAAAAAACACTGTTTCAGCTTGAAATGCTAGAAGATCGTTGTGCTTGTGTTACTCATTCATGCAAATTGGAGAAGGTATAATTGAAACAAGGTTGGCAGTGTTTGAGGCTGTGTGCCGCAGCTGAGCGCCGCTGAAAGGTCGCTGGAAACCAAGTGCTTTGTCAGTGAAGGCATTTTGACTACACACGATTCAAAATATGTGGAAACGTCAGTCTCAGGAATGGGTCGTCTTTTTCTTTCTATGATATCTGGTATCTAAGGTTTTACTTAGGAGAAAGACTACTTCTTAAGAGCTCTTTTAGGCACCGCAAATGATTTTTTCCTCCCATGCAGCACAGCTGCCGCTAGCCTGTCTACCGACAGAGATCTTTGTTATGACTTTCAGCCCTTAACATGTTTGGAAATGAGAACAAATGGCACAAAGCTTACGATTGCACTTTGCAGCCCGAAGAAGCAATACTTATCCTTTGTCAGAAAGCTCCGGAGATGACTCGGATAGCAGTGTTCACATGTGCTTCAAAAGACCAAGCCGGATTTCAACGTCTAACGTTGTCCAAATGAAGCTGACTCCTAGACAGACCGCACTAGCTCCGTTGATGCAGGGAAACGCCAAGTCTCAGGAAAGACCATCTGTTCCTTCACCTGAAAATGCTAATAAAAAGAGCAGCTGTCTGCAGATTTCCCTACAGCCAACAAGGTACAGTGGATGGCTTCAGCCTAGCAGTGTCTTCGCTGAGGGGAATGATGCTTCGTTGACGTGTGTCTTGAGGGACGGCATCGACCGCAGTGCCGTGGCTGCTAATGAACTGAGCGCTGTGAGTGACGGTGACCTTGTGAGCAGTTCTGCCCTTCGCGGCGGCAGCCCTAGGAACTTTTCCACCAGTGAGAATGGGTCTTCCAGCAGCAACGGTAGTGATTACGGGTCCTGCACAAGTATCACGAGTGGTGGTTCTTACACAAGCAGTACCGTCAGTGACAGCAGTGGTTATACTTTTCCACCAACTGATGAGACTTTTTTGAGTGGAAATTTACCTTCTCACGGCACCTCCCACGGAAGTGTGCCAAACAGGACCACTACTCCACGTGAAGCTTTTTCAGGAAGTCCAAGTACTCTTCCTTTTGTCCAGGATGACTTGGAGCATGGACTAGAAATCATGAAATTGCCAGTGAGCAGGAACTCGAGAATCCCGCTAAAACGTTGTTCCTCCTTAGTCATTTTTCCTAGGAGTCCTTCAAATACCCCACCAACTTCTCCAACAAGTACAGATATTCTTCCAAGCAAAGGATCCTACCAAACCTCACACCAATTTATTATTTCTCCTAGTGAAATTGCCCACAGTGAAGATGGGACGAGTGCTAAGGGGTTTCTTTCCACAGCTGTCAATGGACTTCGGTTATCTAAAACAATGTGTCCTCCCGGGGAAGTAAGAGACATACGAGCACTTCACAGGAAGGGCTCATTACAAAAGAAAATTGCTGTTCCACCTAATAATCCGAATCAGACTGTCTGTGAAAAGTCATCTGAAGGATACTCCTGTGTCTCGGTGCATTTCACCCAGCAAAGAGCAACTGCATTAGATAGTGAAACAGCAAATGGTGATTGTAAACCAGAGATGTCAGAAATGAAGTTTAATTCTGATTCAGAATGCATTAAGCTTACGCAGAGGACATCTGCACGTTTACCATCCTCTCAAAACATAGATTACCAAATAAATATCAGTGGACAGTTGGAAAGACCAAATTTACAGATAAACAAAAACCATGCTATTTTACAAAGAAGTATTTCTTTGGGAGGAACTTACCCAAATGTTTCCTGTTTATCCAGACTTAAACACAATTGTTCTAAGGGGGGACCATCACAATTACTCATAAAGTTTGCATCTGGAAATGAAGATAAAGTTGATAACTTATCAAGAGACAGTAACAGAGATTTCACAAATGAACCATCTAATTCTTTAAAGCATTCTTGTGAGGTAAGTTTCCTTTGGTCTTGGTAAATGTTAATTTATACCGGAAAAGCTTTATGAACTATTTGTTTGTGACTTAGTTAGCAAGTGTTTTATAGTCATAATTTTTGTATTCGCAAATCTGAAGGATCCCCAATAGTTTTCACTCTTATTTATTATTTTACCAGTGTTGGAATATGCATTAAAAAAAAAAAACTTTCCAAAGTGACATAAGGCATGAAACATTTCTGTAGCATAAAAACAAGCTTTAAATAATAATTTATTTCATAACATATTTTATTGGTATATTTTTCCTTCAAGCAGACATTTTTATGTTTAACTCCGTATTTTATTTCTCTTTCAAAAATGTTCATTTAGTATTCTCTCCCTTTAATCATTGTGAAATATAGAATGCTTATTTAAAATATTAAACAATAAAAGGCCTACATAAAAAATGTGAAAATGTCACAAAGAAAGACAGAGAAAATGTTCCTCTAAAATATGTGTATTTAGTAGAACATTGATAAAAATGATTATGCTGCATGTTTAAAGCAGAGGAAAAATAAATGGCATTTGCGTTTGTATATACCCTTAACCACAGGAATTTTGTTCCACCCAATTTTCCTTTAGCTACCAGTTAAGACTGCCTTCTAAAATGTAGCTTGGTCTTTCAATAATATTGAATTCTAAATTTTATATGTTTTGAATTTTGTTTCAATTGCTAGGCATTTCCCATACTCTTCTAGTTACCTTATTAATTTGTTACTTTGGTAATTTTGTTTATTAGTCACTTAACTAATAAATCTTAACCAAAACATTTTTTTATATAATTGAGCCTTTCCAAAGTATTTGAACTTAACTGGATTTTCCAAAGTATTTGAACTTAAGTAGATTTTTAAAATTTCTGTATTTGGAAGGTCTTGCCAGATTCCAGGAAATTAAAATTTTTTCTGGCTAAACCAATTCTAGATGACAGTACATAATAGTTTAGGAGGGGAAAAAACTCTTCGTGCTTATGTAACACAATATCTATATTAAAAATGTTTTTTTACTTCTTGGACAAGTGGCTTTAGGTAAATAAAATATTAAGTAATCGATAGTTTTCTCTCTTTTCAAATCTCATAAATACAATTATTGTTACCCAATACCCAGATGTTAATATAAGCAACTACTTTACTGAAGATGAATAAAGATCAGATTTCAAATTCTAATCTATGTTTTAGGATTATTTTATTTATAAGACTTTTTTAAAAAACTAGCTTTTAGGACATGATAATTCATGGAACTGTTTTGCCCCCTGAAAGAAAGCAATGAAATGATAATATAAATCACTATACTATACTATAGTATATTATATATTTTATATATTTATATTTTTATACTATCCTATAAAAATACTATAAAGAAACATATTAATAATTTGCTAATTGATTTACATGTACCTTGTAAACTTATCTTACATTTAATAAATATGAAAAGAATAATTAACCTAGGAATATTTATAGATAAATGTATTTGTAGACATAACCTTAAAATAGTTGATTTTCTGGCATTATTGTTTGTTGTTAATGGAATTTCTGAAAAAGGGTATTTTTAATGCTTTTTAATAAAGTGTGACTAAATGCCTTTTGCATAGCTAAAAATATACACTTTCATTGGTTTTATTTATCATAGGTAAGCTAACTTATTTTTTTTTTGTGACAGGCAAATGTGTAGCTTTGTGCAGATTCTGTTCTATGGTAGATTATTGGATTATAAATAGCTCAGAAATGCGTAGCTTGCTGGAGAGCTTTTATTTTTCCCTTCATTTAACGTTTATTAAACAACTCTATATAAAAGTATTGGTAAGCGATAGTGACCACTAAATTCAAAATAAACTAGATCTGAATTGATCTAATTGATTGTTAAAGACTTATTTTAAAAGGAAAATGCTAATGTTTTCTGTTCTAAACTTAGCAGAGGCAGCAATACTGGGGTCTTAGAAATAATCCTGTGTTTATCAATAATTATATATTAATCTAATTATAGTGGTATATTGTAACTCATTTATAAATAAACAGCTCCCAAAATATTTCCCATGACTCCAGTTAGTCTGGGTTAGTATTCTGATATGCTGAGTCTGGATTCACATTTAACAAGTTGATATTAGAGTAGCATTTAGTAATGTCAGCTATCTGTACTGAGCAGCCGTGAAATTAAATCACTGCTTTGGTCAGGGACCCTGGTTTCTAAAGCACTGAGACTCTACGAATTCTTTTCTTACGTGTTTAGCAACCAGTCTCTAGTAGCATAGTATCCCGTTTCTAGCTGTCTGTAATAACAACTCATTAATGGCTACTATTTTATAATCTAGTGAACAACTCATTAATGGCTACTATTTTATAATCTAGTGAAAGTATAATGTACTTTCACCTGTATCTGCAACAGGGCTCTGTTCAGTGTTTATAACATAGAATGTAAATGGGACTTTGTAGTAAATGTTTATTTATTTGCTGTCAAAGAATGTAACAATAACTGGCATATGTTTCTCATATATACTTGCTGAAATACAGTATTACTTTTGTAAAGGCTGTGTGATGACTTTTGATCTGAATGTAGGTAGTTGATGTTTTAACATTGTAATATTTTATGAGCTTAGTCAAGTAGTTTTTATCTAGTTATAAAAATGACTTCAATTTTCTGTACTCTGTGGAACAGTTTACTCAGTTGTTATTTTATTTTTTCCTGTCTATTGTTCTCTAAATCTCCTATGTTATGTGGTTAGGATCCTCAGAGATTTTGTTACCCTATTATTTAAATACCTTAGCATTTTGCCCAAGTCTGTACATGTCTTCCATTCTTCACATAGATGCACATTTTTATCCAGAAGTTTGGCTTTACATTTTTTCTTTATGTTACAAATTTTTTCTCCATTTCCTGTTGCTTCATTCTGGATGAGTAAATTATTTAAGCCTGGTGCAGTAGAACTTTAAAAAACCCTTTCTCAGTTATTTCAAAAATCCTTTAACACTAATCCCAAGATGATACATTTCAATAATTTACTTAGTTGTTCTTCCTAAAACAAATGTTTTAAATATGTATTTGTTTTAGTGTTCCATTATTTTCTCAGGTCCTGTTAACTTCAGCAGAATATATAGGGACATTTGGTTAAATTTATTTTGAACAACACTTTATCTTTCCTATAAAAACCAATATGGTTTCTAAATATTAATTCTTTTTTTTTTAAGATTTATTTATTTATTTGACAGAGAGAAAGGTCACAAATAGGCAGAGAGACAGACAGAGAGAGAGGAGGAAGCAGGCTCCCTGCTGAGCAGAGAGCCCGATGTGGGACTCGATCCCAGGACTCCAAGATCATGACCTGAGCTGAAGGCAGAGGCTTTAACCCACTGAGCCACCCAGGCGCCCTCTAAATATTAATTCTAAAACTGTGATGCAACAATGTTAACGACCCATTTTAGAAATTTGGTAAGAGACATACACTTGTGAATGCCTATCTCTTAGAACTGAGGAACTAGAATATTAATTTCAGAGTGGTTCAGGGAGCTGAGTTGTTTGCTTCAGAAACACTTTGGATTTCTCTGTAGGTATGATTTCTTTAATTCATTCATGTGGCACACACCTGAGTGCCTACTATTTGCCAGACACTGACCCAAGCCCTGGGAATAAAAGATAATAAAATACGGTCTTCTTGGAGGAACTCCCATGCTCGTAATAGAGATATGCTGGTAAACAAACAGAAATTCAGTCTGACCGGTGATGTGCTAAAATAGAGGTGTATATGAAAGGGTAGGAAAGATGCAAGAATACTCACCTGGAGGAGAGGACCTGGTTGATAGAGGAAGACTTCACAGAGGTGGTATGACATTTGAGCTGAGTCTCAGTGTAGGCGAGTTGGAGTTCACCAGGTGGAGAAAGCAAAGAGGATATTTTAGAGTAGAGATTCTCAATCTCAGCACTATTGAATTTGGACGGGATACTTTTTCTTGTGGGGGTGCTGTCCAGTGCCTTAGGATGTTCTGCAACATCTTCAGCCTCCACTTACTAAATACCCATAGCACCCCTCTCTTCTGTCAGAAAACATCTCTGGATATTGCCGAAGGTCCCTTAGGGGCAGAATTGATTCCTGTTGAGAATCCTTGCTCTAGGCAGAGCAGCAGCATGTGCGAGGCTGTGTGTGAAAGGTGATGTCGTAAACTGAGATAGAGGATCCAGGAGAAGGGCAGATTGGGAGGGTGACGAAGAAATCATGCATTATTCGGTCCGTGTATTGAGAGGGTGCCCCTGTAGGGCTGGCGTCAGGAGGGGCTGGTGGACATACGGGGTCAGGGCTCAGGAGAGAGGCATGGGCTGTAAATGTAGCTTGAGAGTTACAAGTATAATCAAGGCCTTAGCTAAGGATGAACCAAAAAGCATGAAAGTGAAATGGGAGGGGAGTGTAAATCCAAATTCTGGAGACTACCAACTTTAGGAAGACATTGGAAGACGAGATGATCAGGAGACTAAGAAAAGAGACACTGGAGAGGCAGAGAGGCCGAGAGAGCAGGGAAGCCCAGAAGGCAAGGGGAGGGACAATTCAAGGAGCGCAGCATGCAGCACCACAGGACCTACGCATCCGTGGTGGTTAGGAGGTCTGTGGGGACTTTAGGAAGAGTGTGATCAGGGGTATAGTGTGAAAGCCAGGCTGAAGAGGGAACAAAACAGGTAAGGAAGAGAAATATCCATGTCATAAGACAGGCATGAATTAGTATGGGCACAATACATGTTGCATGGCTGCTTTATAGAAGACATGGTGTTGGGTGGATATATGCACAGATTCTCTGCCCATGAGGATATTGCAGCCTAGTCTCTTAAGAGGAAAAAGGGGCTTCTAGCTCTGTATTCTTTTACCTTTGGACTACAGTGTAAGTGAGTATGAGCAGTGAAATCAGAAATGGAGAGGGAGTAATCTGAAATGAAGGGAACAACACACTAGGAATGCAAACTTGATGCTGCCTGAGTAGTCACAGCTCATTTTGAACAGTGTTATTCTTAACTTTCTTATCCCCTCTCTACCCCCAAAAAGGAGACAAAACAAAATCAGAGCTTCCCCATAGGAAGCGAGTCAGTGTTAAAAGGACTGTGGCTACGAACCATTCAGACAACAGGCATCTCGTCTTTCTGTCATGGGCTTATTCCGGGATCTGGAGCCCACCAGGTCCTAGCCGTTGTGAGGCCTCCCCCTTCTGGACCCACTGTCTCTTTGCATTTGGGGGACAGTGAACAAGATAGACCAGGAGAAGTCAGGACCAGGAGGCTGTTTGGGCAGAGTCCCTACGTGGGGCTGGCCTATGTGTTGAGGTCAGCAGGATGGTTAGCAGGCATGAAAGAGTGCTAAGAAAGGGAACCAGTGATCTTGTCAACATGTCCAGGAAATACCTGAAGTATTGCTCAAGTGTGTGGTTCTGTATTCTTTGTTTGTCATGTGTGAGACTGGAAGACTATAGTCAGATGAAGACAGACAGTTAGCAATGGAAGAAAGCTTCTAAAACAAGAGGTGAACGAATCTGTCCTGACACGGGAGCAGTTGTTGAAAAGCAAGTTTACCTGTCCTGAGATTTTTAACAAAAGTTCTTAGATTGAACTAGAGCAGATCTGAGAACTTGAAAGGGCAAGCAAGTAGCTTGTTTATGTACCTTGCCGTTCAGTTTATGGGCAAGTAATACAAAGAACATCTTGACCAAGTGAATCCATGATGTTTTTAGTTAGGCTTAAGGATATCTGTGGGGGTGGGAAGTAGGCAGAACGTCAGGCTTTCTCTTGATTCAGATGTGTTACAAAACCATCACACTGTGAAACATCATGTGATTTGCCTTAATAGAAAAAATATTACCAAGAAAAAGAAATTTACATCAAGGATATTGGTGGTACAATAGACAAGGTCTTTAAATTCAGTTGTTCATTAAATACAGAAATAATTTTTAAAGGTTTTCTTTATTTATTTGAGAGAAACACAGCTAGAGAGGGAACACAAGCAGGGGGAGTGAGAGAGGGAGAAGCAGGCTTCCCACGGACCAGGGAGCTGGATGCAGGGCTGGAGTCCAATGTGGGGCTCTATTCCAGGGCTCCAGGATCATGACCTGAGCCAAAGGCAGATGCTTAACAACTGAGCCACCCAGGCGCCCCTATACAGAAACATTCTTTACAGATTTTTTTTATCTTTTGTCCATCTTACAAAAGCTGGGTGTGCGACATTTTATGACATCCCTAAAATAATATTATCCGGACTATTTCCTTTTTTCCCTCTTTTTCTCTCAAAATTTTTGGCAGTCTTCTCTCTAATGCTTTGAAGATTGCATTGGAAAATGCCTTAAGTTGTCAACTGGACCAGTAATTCTCAAATTTTTACGTCCATGCACATCTTCTGGAGATCTTATTAAAAGGCAGATTCTGGTTCTATATGTCTGGGATGCTTGAGAATTCCATATTTTTTAACAGGCTCATAAATCTTGTCCATGCTACTTATTTCTCAAACACACTTTGAGAAGACCATTCTTGTATGAGAAGAGTAATACAGTTTATAGTTGAAGTTTCCAATGAGTCCTTCTCCCACAGGTATACTATGACCAGGGCCAAAATAATTTGCAATGAATTTTAAGTCTACGTAGGCATTAAACTCATTATTGATCGAGACCATGTAATATAGAAGAGGTTTTTGAACCAAGAAACAGTCAAGGGCAAGGTTGCCTAGCTGCCTCATAAAAGAACTTTAATATGACTCTTAAGGAATTCTGACTATTAAATTTTCCAGGATTACATTTTAGTTTCATTTAAGAATTTAAAAATATTAGTCTATAACATTTGTGGTTCTATTTAAGGGAAGCTCTTACATTTATAATGGCTGTAATTCTGGTCTATGTTGTTTTTAAAATCGTTGCCAACATTAGTTCCCCCCGCCCCCCAGCATGAGATTTGAAAAATACACAATTGAAATGTTATATGCTTCTTAAGTATTTGGGTGTTTTCAAGCAATGTCTTCTGTCTTCCTCTTTGTGAACATTTTGAATCTTTTCAGTATTCTTTCCTGTTGTAGTGTCAATTAGGGTACTACCAAGAGTTTTTAAATTTTACCCTGGCTTATGTAATGAATTGAAAAACCGTATATTATCAGTGTTTACTTATGAATTATCCTTTTGATAGTTCTATAAGGAGAACATTTAGAAATTTTTTACATACAACTTGATAATGAGTATATAGAAAGAGTATATATTACTTCTCAAATATAAATCAGGACATGAGAATCTTAGGACCTGTCCTTCCATTGGAGCACTTTAAGAAATCTTTTGGTAGCTGGTTTTTGTAGACTTTGTAGCTGCTTATGGTTTAGCCTAATTTCAGGGAACCTAATAAGGAATTAAACTTTTTAGCTAAGAAGTGGGGAAAAGGAAGCATAGCAAGAAAATAGTTAAAGATGGGGAGATAGAAATGGATAATTAAGCAAGCAGATAAGCAAATGTAAATTTTCTAGAATTGATCAGAGGAGAATTCTAGAGGAAAAAAATTTAAGCAAATGAGTAAACTTTTCTGGATTCTACTTAACTAGAATGTAATTCCCTGGATCGGGGATGTTTTGTCTTACTCACTGCTATATTCCCAGTACCTAGAACAGACACTCAGTACACATTTATTAGATTAATGACCAAAACCAAGGGACCTTTTGGAATGGTAGAGTTGACTGTAGAGTCCTGATCAATGAGGGGGACGAGAGAGCTTTGCTCAAACAGATAACCAAACTAGGATATTTAAAGGATGATTGTACTGATGAGTGGGAGCTACTGGATGCTTCATCCTTTGCATGATAGAGTGGCACTCTTAAATGAATACCTTGTCCCTGGGGTGGATGCCAATGGAATATTATGATCGTGACTCAAGGCTTAGTTTCCACAGAGGAGTCTGATTCATAGCCTACATATTCCACTAACTGGTACTGTAGAGCTATGTGTCTGGATGGAGGCTCAGATCAAGTTTTCTGCAAAGAAGACTGAATAGGCTAAAACTTTAAAGCTTAAATATAAACAAAGGCCATTTGACCAGCTTTAAATTTATCATTATTTAATAAAGTGACTTCATTCCAAATGATGTTAGGAACTGGATTCTCAGAGTTGTTCCTGGAGTTTCAAGTAACAGTACTAAGAATGACCTTTACCTTTTGTACCAAGGCTGAAAGACTGAACCCTCTTAAAGGGTCACAGAGCTTAATGGAAACCAAAGTCATCTTCAAAGCAAATGAGTTCAACAAGTATTTATCAGAAATAGAATATGTGCCTGCTGTGAGTAGCAAATATTATTCCTGGCTTTGAAGAGTTTACAGTTTAGATGAGAAGACAGCAGAGTTTATTTAAAAAATACAACTAGAGGACAATACAGTATAGTATACAATAATGTCCATATACCTACATTGGGCAAGTGGTACCTAAACTCTGTGATATGTGATTGCTTATATAATTTTTAACTAATTTAAATTTTTATCAAGATAACATGTGCCTGTTTTAAAAATCAGGTGTTGTTTCTTTGAAAATTCCCTTTCTGCCTTTTTCTCTTATTCTCTCTTCCTAGAATTCCAGTGAGCCAAAGTTTACATCACTTGGATTGTTCCTATAATTCACTTTTCTCTCCTATTTTCTCTTTGCCTCCTTATTCTTCCAGTTCTTCTGGAGGATTTCCCCCCCAAGTTTCCCCTTCTCTTTAATTTTAAAATTTTGGTTATTTAAATTCCTAAAGTTCTATCCTGTTTTCTGATGATTCCTTATTCTTATTCTTGTTTTATAAATACAATCTCTTATTTATTTGAAATGTTTTATCTCAGGTTTGGTTGGCTTTGTTTTTTTGTTTGTTTGTTTGTTTTTTAAGTTTTGTTATGAGTCCTGCATTTTCTCTGATTCTTATGGGTCATTTTGCTATTATTGTTTTTTGTTTCTCTTTGTCGTTAGACATTTTCCTTCAGGTGTCTGGTAAACCTTGGCTCTCTCTTCGTATTTGAGATGAGTCACTACCAAGTGATCCGGAGACTCTGTAATTGGGTGGGGTTTTTAAACTGGTAGGCTTTATTGCTGGGAGACTTCTGACTATTAGTGTCTTGAGTTTTTTTTCTCAGAGTTCAGTTTGTTTCCTCCACAGAAGAGGCCTCCAGTGATTGCCCAGTATGGTCTGTTTTTTTTTTTTTTTTCTTTTTTTTTTAAGTAGGCTCCAGTGCAGGGCTTGAACTCACGACCCTGACATCAAGACCTGATCTGAGATCAAGAGTTGGATGCTTCATCAACTGAGATACCCAGGCACCCCAGCCAGTTATGTTCTATAGCCATGGTTAGCGATAAATTATGAAGTTGACTTCTTTAGGTTCCAAAACTGAGTTAGTTCAGTTTAGAAAAACCACACCTTAAGAGTGACATCTACTTACTAATTCCTTAAGGTACTATTAGTACCTTAATTTATAGTAGGTGAGGTACTTGATTTCATACCTGTTTTCTGAATATATATTGTGTATATTCTAGAAGTGATACTCTTAGAAAGACTAAATTGAACATTCTTTGTAATAGAATATGTGATTTCCTTAACATATTTCCTAATCTTTTACAATTCTTGGCAATCCATTTAAATGTAATACCCATGATTATCACTCGAAGGAAGAGACTAGACCTATTAAAAATATGTTTGGGTAGAGGACAAGAAGAAAGAGGTAATGGTCATGGCCTCCTAATGGAATGGGGTATTGGATTCTTGCTTTCACTTGAACTTGAAACTTTAACTATGATTTTTTTTAACTTGGAGAACGTCCTGATAGATTCTTTTTAACCCTGTATCTGTGAATCCAGGTCATTTCTTATTGCCATTGTTGAATGAAAGCCAAATGTGGGGATTATTATTTAAACATATTACTGGAGAACCAGTTTATCTTTCAAATATTTCTTTTTCTATTCTTTTGATTTGTGACCTGACATTTTTAGTTACTTTGTTCTTTCTGATTAACTTAATTTTATTTTTTTTAAAGATTCTGTTTTTAAGTAATCTCTACACCCAACACGAAGCTCAAATTTACAACCCCGAAATCAAGACTCACATGGTCCACTGAATGAGACAGCTGGGCACCCCTGATTAATTTTATTGATCAAATAACACATACTGTTTGTTTCTACCTCCTTTGACACAGTTTATGAATTTCATTATGTTCTTTTTCTTCAATAATCAGTATAAACTACCTAAGTGATTATAAACTACCTATCTTTTTTTCAATTACATTTAAACTTTTATTATGGAAAATTTCAAACCCACACTGTGTGCCCCCAGTAAACTCACAGTTTCAGCTGTTACCAACATGTTGTCAGTCATGTCATCCATCTTTCCCCTTCCCTTGACCAGAGCTGAAGGCAGATGCTTAACCAGCTGAGCCACCCACACGTCCCAGGATTATTGTAGTTTAATAGTGAGGCGGTGTCATTCCTTCAATTTTTTTCTTGTTCTTCACTATTTTGTTGACTGTTCTTTGCCTCTCTATATAAGTTGTAGAATCAACTTTTGAAGTTCACAAAATAACTTGCTAGGATTTTGATTGAGATTGCATTAAATCCATAAAGAACCAGCATCTTGACAATATTGAGTTTAACCGTCCATAAACATGGAATATCTCTTCATCTGTTTAGTTTTTCTTCAAATTCATGCATTAGTCTTGTAGTGTTTCTTATAGATCTCATACTTGTATTTTGTTAGGTTTATATTTATTTCTGTTTGGGGGATGCTGATGTAAATGATACTGTGGTTTTAATTTCAAATTCTATGTGTTAATTGCTAGTCTATATGGGAAAGGAATTGAAATTTCCATATTAATATTGTGACCTTGTGAAAATTGTTCATTAACTGCAGCAGTTTTTTGTCAAATCTTTTGGATTTTCTACAAAGACAATAATATTATTTGCAAAGATAGGTTTATTTCTTCTTTCTGAATTGGTATATTTTTTATTTCCTTTTCTTATTATATCAACTAGGACTTTCACTGCAATGCTGAAAGGAATGGCAAGAGGGGATTCTTGCCTTTTCCTGATCTTAGTGGGAAAGCTTCTAGTTTTTCACCACTCAATATAATGTCAGATGCAGAATTTTTATAGATATTCCTTATCTAATTGAGGAAGTTCCCCTCTTTTCATTCATGATCCTTTTATCATGGATTGCTATTGGGTTTTGTAAAATGTTTTTCCTGTACCTATTGATATAATCTTGTGATTTTTTTTTCTTCTTCATCCTGTTGATGTGATATATATGATAATTGATTTTCAGACCTTGAAATAATTGTCCACCTAGTCTAAATCCTACTTGGTTATGGTTGTATAATTCTTTTTATACATTGCTGTGTATTCAATTTGCTAATATTTTGTTGAGATTTTTTGTATCAGTGTTCATGAGAGGTAATGATCTATTGTTTTCCTTTCTTGTGATGTCTTTGTCTTTGTTTTGGTTTTAGGGTAATTCTAGCTCCATAGAATGAATTAGGAAATATCCCCTCTGCTTTTGTCTTTGAAAGAATTTATAGAGAATTGGTATAATTTCTTCCCTAAATGTTGGGTAGAATTAACCAGTGAGCCCATCTGGGCCTGGACTTTCTGTTTGGGAGCATTATTAATTACTAATTCAATTTCTTTTATAGATACAGGTGTATTCAAAGAGTCTATTAATAGTTGTTTTAAGATATCACAGTTTGCATTAATAGCACTATTTTCATTTAAGTTCACTTTCGTTGTTTATAATATTTGAAAACATTAAATTAAGTCTTTGTAAAAACCACAGTATAACTTGGTTTTTATTTTATTTTGATCTTTAGGAATCAAATGATCTTCTATTATATCTATATTTTTAATGTGTTTAACAAAATACTGCATTTACAAAAGGAATCATATCCCAGTGTGCCCATTTATCTTTATATTAAAATGTTTGGTTGCTGTTATCAATAGGTTAAAAGCAAAGTAACTCAGCTATTATAATTTCATATTTATATAGTTACTGTCTTTGGGATATTTGCAAAAACTCAATTTTATATAATTCATGTAAATAATTATGTGCATCTGATGGGCTTTAAAAAATATCCTTCTCATAGTTATTCTTCCCTTTATTGACAGAAAGTATGTATTTGGCTCTTGGGATTTTTTTTTTAACCCGTAAAATTATTTTGGATATTATCCTGAATTATCATTTAAAAATTTTATCAGACAGCCAAAGATTTTTTTTTCTGAGACAAGTATCAGTTCCCTATATATGTTATTCTGCTGGGTAAGGTTCATGTTGGATGGTAGGAGCCATTCTGAGCAAATAAATCCATTCTCCAAATATTCACAAGAATAAATAAATAAAATAAAAAGATAAAAAAATTGTATCAAACACGTGGTAAAATGAAGCCTATCTATCAAACTGCATACTCAATACATGTAACCTAAGTTTTTCTACGATCCACCAGACTACAGGTGCTAGTAGAGACAAAAATGACTGTTATAACCCAGGTTTCACTGATTTAGCCCTTCTCTTCTGTCCACAAAAGATCCCAGGCAGCTGTAAAAGTACTCTTCACTATTTCTGGGGTTCCCAAGAGAGGGCTACAAAGCAGTCTTGAAAAATCCAGGCCACTTGAGCACTGTTATTGCTAGCTTTGTATTTATAGACATTGCCACTTTGCGGTACTGTTGTGTCCCATTGGGCTCCCTCTTTTCTTAGGGTGACTTATTTCCCAAAGGTATATTTACAAAGTTTAACTCAACCATTCCTTAGGTCTGATGAACCAAACTGATTAAAAAGATAGTCATGAGGGGCGCCTGGGTGGCTCAGTTGGTTAAGCGACTGCCTTCGGCTCAGGTCATGATCCTGGAGACCCGGGATCGGGCTCCCTGCTCGGCGGGAGGCCTGCTTCTCCCTCTCTCACTCCCCCTGCTTGTGTTCCCTCTCTCGCTGTGTTTCTCTCTGTCAAATAAATAAATAAAATCTTAAAAAAAAAAAAAAAAGATAGTCATGATTCTAAATACAGTATGGGAAGGGGTAGTTAGTCAGCTTTGGGAAGTCTGAATCGCTGAGCAAGAACTAAAAGTAAAAGCTTAAAACCAGAGAGTATTGTTTTACTGAAAAATTTGCTAGAACTCCACAGTACAACAGTGGCCAGTAACCACATGTGGCTATGGAGATTTAAATTCATTTAAATGATATCAAATTTTAAAATTCTGAACCTCGTCTGTACTAGACATATCTCAAGTCATTGGTGGCCACAAGTAACTAGTGGCTACTGCATTGGACAGCACAGATAGAGAATATTCCCATCATTGCAGAAAGTTCTATTGGACAGGGTTTCTTTAGAGCATTACATTCTGAGCCTCAAGCTCTTGATACCCCTGGAGCTTTGACAGTGCTCTAGTCTATGGAGGAAGGCATCTAAAGTACAGTGCTTGGTAGCTGTGATGGCTGAAGGAGTGGAGCCACATCTCGGTGACCTTGTTTTTCTCCACTGGTACCTGCTATTTAAGCAAGGAAATTTTGGTTTTAAAGGAATTCATCGAGTTCTTATTTTCTTAAACAACAGTAAGCCACATCCTTCCCCTCGCCCCGCTGTTTTCATTTATACGTTATATTCTTCAGTAAAAAAGTATATGAGTTTTCAACTCTGGGGGAAGCTTAAAAACTGTTTATAGATCAGCTAAATTTGCACTTGATTAAATGATCAGGTAATCAAATCATAAGAATAACGAGTTTCTATTTTTGAAGTTTTTTTCCTAAAAACTTAAGAGATTATTTCAAAAGGTAAAAGTTGTTAGAGAAAACATTTCTTTCTACCAGTATATAAGTAGTCTTCTATCAAAGTTTACAAAAATTGAAGAACAAGGAGGAGGGACACCTATGTGGCTCAGTTGTTAAGCTTCTGCCTTCGGCTCAGGTCAGGATCCCAGGGTCCTGGGGTTGAGCCCCATGTGGGGGTGCCTGGGGGGAGTCTGTTTCTCCCTCTCCCACTCCCCCTGCTTGTGTTCCCTCTCTTGCTTTGTCTCTCTCTGTCAAATAAATAAATAAAATTAAAAAAAAAAAAAAAGAAGAACAAGGAGGAGGTGGAAATGGAGGAGGGAGAGGACAAGAAACACTGGGAATCACTTGATAATAAATTATTTTCTTTGTTGTTTAGAGATATTCTTGGGCCAGTCCTTTCAGGTACTCTCTCTTTTTTAAAATATTTTATTTATTTATTAAAATAAAAGGGAGGGAGAAGAAGGCCTCCTGCCAAGTAGGGAGCCTGATGTGGGACTCGATCCCCGGACTCTGGGATCATGACCTGAGCCAAAGGCAGACACTTAACAACTGAGCCACCCAGGTGCCCCCAGGTCCTCTCTTAATATATAAATCTTTGAAAGTATTTGCCAGTCAGTATACCTTGTTTCTGCTTAATACTATTTGTCAATTAGGAAAAATACTACTGAAACTCCAGCAAGGAGAGTTTTCAAAGTATTTTTTTTTATTGTGAAATACAAAAGAATAGAAGACATCATCCCAACTTTTGATGGGCCAGTTTAAGTGAAGAAGACAAAGAGAATATGTAAAATGATTTTAAATTAAGGATCAGAGAGTTGAAATGATTGTAGCCTCAAGGCTGCTTGCCTTGAGAGTTTGCAGAAAGATCACCTCATTCAAGTACTTTGATATATCCTGAATTGCCACAGGTGTTCTCCAGACCCACTAAAGCTAGCTCTTGTTTAATACACTGAAGAAACATATGTAGTATGAAGTTCAGTGGTTTTTAGATTTCAGATTTAGTTACCTTTAAAGATGACTAAACTAAAGTCTGGAGCAATTCACCAAACAATGAGCTGAATAATGAGTTCCTACTATGAGCCAGACATTGGCAAGCCTAGCACAATGTGACAGAATTTAGGGATTATTTTTAATCTTCCCTTTGAACATTTTTAAACGTTCATAGGTTATATTTACACTATTAAATGGGGTAGTTTTATCTGAATCTAAGTGTGGATTTCACCTCATGGATGTATTTTTTAAATTTGGGCATAGTATTAATAGGAAATCAGGGTTGTAATCTCATGGAACTTGAATAATAGATTCGTGCAAAATGTTCTATCTGTCAAAATTTATCAACTGTGTCCACATGGTGGATTCCATAGGCCAAGGGTGAGAAAGTGAATGGTTCATGGTCACTAAAAGACAGAAGAAGGTCAGGAGCAGATGGGGAAGGCTAGAGACAGTGTAGGGAAGAGGTCATACTACCCTTTCCTAAGGAAAACAGCACCTTATAACTCAAAGAAAACTGGCTGAAAACCTTTTTCTGAGGCTGGAAAGCCAGTAAATGATCCAGGAACGTAGCCATAGGCAAAACAGTGAGAAACATGAGCAGGGAATCAATATAGCATCTGGAGCCCAAACATCACTAGATCATCACACTGGTAGCAGCAAACTAAATTCAAGTCCAGATTGAAGAAGGCAATCAGACTGCAGGGAGTCAAGCCAGTCATTTAACCCTTTCGATTTGCTCCAAGACTATTCAGCCCTCTTGATATAGGCAAGCAACTTAGTCTGTTGTCTAAAAAAGAAAATCTGACACCATCTTCTTTAGGTGTTGTGACATTTCCCATCACATTGCTGATTTGGTTTCATAGTGCTAGAACTGTTAAGTAAGTTCTCTCCACATCATAGAGTACTTCCTGTGGTCTAAATAGCTAGTTTTTATAAAGGAAGGATTAATTGACATAAAGATGATATACTCTAGTAAGTCTGGCCATGTAAAATTTTTTTTTTTAAAAAGCAACTTGGGCGCCTGGGTGGCTCAGGATTGAGTTCCCCCCATCAGGCTCCCAGGCTCCCAGCTCCATGGGGAGTCCACTTCTCCCTCTCACTCTCTCTCTCTCATTCTGTCTCTCTCAAATAAATAAGTAAAATCTTAAAAAAGAAAAAAAGCAGCTTAATTTTTTTTGGAGTGTAATAAAACTGTTATACAGATATTAAAAGATACAAGTGAAGTAGAATTATAGAGGAGGAAATTAACAATTTAGTCTCATCAAGAAAAGTTCCATTACAATGTCATCGAGCTGCGCCTCATAGGGAATTCACACAGGCAGAGAGAGAAGAACTTTCCAGGGAGCCTAAGTGAGTTTGAGAGAGGGAAATACAGGATATGTTCAGCAAAAGCATAGTACTCTATTAGGGGTCTTATATTAACAGACAAGGCTGCAAAGTAGATTGGAAATACTAGGAAAGGCCTGGCATCCCATGCTAAGGAATTTATAGTTCTTCCTCTGGACCAGTATTTTTGAAATGTGTTCTTTACCAGTCTTCAAGATACCTCATATAAACCTATCCCATTGAGAAATAAGTTTGTATAGTGCCACATGCTATATTTCTTAGAATGTCACAATGCACACTAGTGAAGTTCCTGAAGTCCCACAGGAAATGAACTTTTGAGTTTTGTTTGACCAAATGTTTCCCAATTATCTGAATACCTGTGCCCTCTTAGTATTCAGCAGATCTATGATTCTTCAGCACATACTGGGGAAATGATGTTTATTTGGTAGCAAGTCTTCAAAAGTTTTGAAAAGAGGATTGTTACAATTAGAAAATAGATTTTTATTTTTGCAATTTAAACTAAAAGAAAGGCAAGAACATGAGTCCTTTTGCTTCTTTTAGAGGAATTCTGTTCTGTTATCTTGAAGTGTCTTAATTTACATTGTGTGTTATCT
Source organism: Spilogale gracilis (assembly GCA_004023965.1). Classification (NCBI taxonomy): domain Eukaryota; kingdom Metazoa; phylum Chordata; class Mammalia; order Carnivora; family Mephitidae; genus Spilogale; species Spilogale gracilis. The sequence goes on from PITA01012566.1 coordinate 55,251, forward strand.
CCAAACTGCCAAAGCCATTTGGATGTAGGCAGGATGAAAATAAATTTAGATGCTGTGCTCATTCTTTAGCTGTTATCATTGTTTACTCTTCCTGGTTTTCTTTCTTTTTTTATTATTACTTTAAAAAATAATTTATTTTTTCAGTGTTCCAAAACTGTTTATGCACCACACCCAGTGCTCCATGCAATACACACCCTCCTTAATACCCCCCACCAGGCTCACCCATCCCCCCAACGCTCTCCCTTCCAAAACCCTCAGCTTGTTTCTCAGAGTCCAGAGTCTCTCATGGTTCATCTCCCTCTCTAATTTACCCCAGTTCACATTTCCTTTCCTTTACCCACTGTCCTCCATGTTATTCCATATGCTCTTCCTGGTTTTCTTTAGAAATTAAACTGGATAGAAAAATGGTTCTCTTGATGTGACTACTAGATCAATTACATGAGTATCACTTGAGGACTTGTAAGAAATGCAAATTCTCAGACCCTACCCTAGAAATGTGAAAACCACTTGAGTGGACTAACTCAACGAAAATCCTTTGAAACTCTAGATTAAGGCTGGAAGCAGAAGCCCCTAGTCTATTTCCCTAGCTGCCCTGCTTCCCTTTATCCATTTTAAAGTGATGATTTTTGTTCATCTTCTTACACATACCTGTTTTTAAATTAATATGTAAGATTTTACACAGCTCTGTGGGTCTTAGAATTAAAGTCACTAGATCTTTCTCAACAATGGAAGCTATCTACTAATTTCTCATTTAGACTATGGATGGAATTCTCCAGAGATTACTAGCTTCACTCTCTTCAAAGGTTTACCTTTTTTTTTTTTTTAAAGATTTTTTATTTATTTGACAGAGAGAAACACAGCCAGAGAGGGAACACAAGCAGGGGGAGTGAGAGAGGGAGAAGCAGGCTTCCCGCCGAGCACGGAGCCCAATGTGGGACTCGATCCCCGGTCTCTGGGATCATGACCTGAGCCGAAGGCAGTCGCTTAACCAACTGAGCCACCCAGGCGCCCCTTTACTTTTTTTTAAATTCCCTAATAGCTGAGCAGACATTCCTAGAAAGAAAAAAAGTGGTAACATAATTTACTGGAGCTCAGAAGCGTGAATCTGTGTGTCTGTTTATTTTCAATCAAAAATTAAAATTTTTTCCTTTGGAAGGAAGAGCCTTGTCCCTTTTATCTAGTAGTAGGTATTTCCTGGTTAAGTTATAACTTTATACCTTTGGTCCTCTTGTGACTTTCCTTTGCTTGGAAATACAAATTTGAAGAATAGAGACAGTTGATGAGCCTTTCACCTTTTGTGAAGGGGGAGAAAGTTGTAATAAATGAAAAATTTTCTTATCTTCTATAGTCCTTTGGTTTAAGGGCATACACTATAAATTGCTTATGAAAGTATGTGGGATATATTAAAGCTCAGTTTTGAAAATAATTATAAAATCCTGTTCAGGTTTGATAATGCAGTCTGATTCCTATTCTTGTCTGCTCTAAAATCCTTCTCTTGGGGCACCTGGGTGGCTCAGTTGGTTAAGCGACTGCCTTCGGCTCAGGTCATGATCCCGGAGACCCGGGATCAAGTCCCACATCGGGCTCCCTGCTCGGCAGGAAGCCTGCTTCTCCCTCTCTCACTCCCCCTGCTTATGTTCCCTCTCTGGCTGTGTTTCTCTCTGTCAAATAAATAAAATCTTAAAAAAAAAAAATAAAGCTCTTCTCTTCAACAGAGTATTTTTAAAAAATGGTTTGTATTTGAAAATCCTCACAGTAAATGATAAGCTAAACTTTAAAGCATGTAAAGATAGAGAAACGTATCCAGGTAAATTGTCAGTTTTCACAAGCCTGTAGAGACCTACCCAGAAACTGAAATTCAGAGGGTAGTTGAAATCGAAACTGATTTGGGCAGTGGCCTCTCCTGACTTCCTACCCCCATCTATTAGATAAAAATCCCTTAAAAATATGAGAGTTGCTAATGACTGTAGAACACATGTACCCAAATTTTCAAGCAGTTTGAAGCTATTGTCAAAGAACAAGTACAATGTGTGTCTTAGAGTTAAATCTACCAGACAGGCTGGCTGGCTGGCTTAGCAGATCATAAGCATGGGACGTCGAATGTTTGCTTTAAGCAAAGACATCCAGTTTCCATAGTACTTTGATTTTATAGCCTAGATCAGATTATACTGTTTGTTTAGCTAACACCATTTTCCCCTCAACATACTAAAAAGATTGAATCAATAAATCTTGAACTTCCAGAAAAACGTTTAAAATAAACAGGTCATAGTATAGCATGAGTCAGTATGGAAGGAAGAAGGCAGAGGCTATACAAATGCAGCTCTAGTTAATAAGATCTGCATATGTTAGAAAATAGGTAAGCTCAAGTTAGAACTGTTTTGGTTTTTTTTTAAAGATTATTTATTTATTTATTTATTTGACAGTGAGATCACAAGTAGGCAGAGAGGCAGGCAGAGATAGAGGAGGAAGCAGGCTCCCTGCTGAGCAGAGAGCCCGATGCAGGCCTCGATCCCAGGACCCTGAGACCATGACCTGAGCCGAAGGCAGAGGCTTTAACCCACTGAGCCACCAGGCGCCCTAGAACTGTTTTTATTATCTTTTTTTTATTTGTAACATTTAAGATGTGTGAATCTATGTAGTATGGATTGCGAGAGAGGGGATGTTCATTAAAAATAATAGTGGGTTTTTTTTTTACAGAATTTTGGAGGCAGAAAATATATGGTCCCTCATTTTTAAAAAAATACTACGAATGAATCTGTTCATTAAAGTTTTACTTACTTTCCTCAGATATTCATATGAGCTAATTCCCTCTGTGTCAAGATGTCAACTTTTCATGCATTCAAGAAAATATTTATTATCTTAACATAAATAATAGAATAAAAGTTTAATTTACCTTTTAGAAAGAGGTTTTAGGTAATTTCACTTTTATCGTTTAAGCTTCAGAGCTTTTTACTCTCATCTTTTATGATCTCTGGATTATCTCCTGATCTCTTAATTTAAATATGATTAACAAGAGTTTGGACATTTTAATTCCCCTTCCTTCCTTCCTTCCTTCCTTCCAGTAGCCTCCATATCCAGTGTGGAGCCCAATGTGGGGCTTGAACTCACAACCCTGAGATAAAGGCCTGAGCTGAAACCAAGAGTCAGATGCTTAACCGACTGAGTCACCCAGGCACCCCTGGTTTGAACATTTTTATAACTATGAATTTATTGTTTCTTTTTTTCTGCCTACTCCAATTCATATTCTTAGAGTTTCAGTGATCTACACGGAAGAATCATGACATTTGCACATAGACAGTTTGAATATAGCCGTGTGAAGACAGTAGGTACTGGCACTGAGTAAGTTATTGACTCAAATGCCCACTTTAATCTTCGATCTTTGAAAATTTCTGCCTGGTTTTGGCTTATTCTGGACAGAGTTCCCGTCGGTAACATCCAGTCAGTCACTGAGATCTGTTTCCACTTCAGATTAGTTCCGATTAATCTACTGTCGTCTTTATTATTACACAAAACGAAAATTATCTCAGGTATATATATGCAGTATAAAAGAATAGAAGTTTATTCACTGAGGCATTGTTTATAACAGGAAAAAGATGAGAGACAATTGAATATCTGTCAATAGGGAACTAGTGAAGTGAATTTTGGTGTTCTATCCAATGGCATGCTATATAGCCGCAGGGAAAGCATCTCTACACAGTTTGATATTGGACAAAGTCCTAGAGATACTGTTGAAGAGAAAAAAAGCAAGATACGTTACAGTATGTCAAAGAAAAGTGCAAGTAGTTTCAGACCCAAATACACCAAACAAACAAAAATAGCACTCTTGGGAGGACAGAGTGTAGAATTAGGTAGATGGAGGCTGGGAAGCTTTTTCCTTTCATGCTTTACCTTTGTCTTAAAATTACTTTAAAAGATCATCTTGATTTAAAAAAAGTGCTGATCGCTAAGTCTGCAAACTGAAACTATGCTGTATTTACATAAAGTTATTCATGTATAAAATTATTTTTATTCATGTATAAAATTCATTTTCAATGATTAAAAAGCATAATTGAAAGTAAAAGTTGGATATTCATAGCAAAAGAATCTTTGGCTATGTTGTTTGGCTTTAATTGTAAGGAAGTGAGTCTTCCTCTATTATTTTGCTTTATACAGTAGATTTGCCCTGGGAAATTTATTTCTGACTCCAATTTAATGGAAACTTTTTAAATACAAGTATTCAGTATTCTTCAAAGCTATGACACCTTGTTTCTAAATTTACTATTTTTTGTAACATTGGGTTCTCTTAGAGCAGAAATTCAACTGCTCTGCAGCCTTATCAAAGTTAGTAATAATTTGTCCTTCTAAACTTAGAACCGTCTATAGTTCTAGTTGAAGTTATGCAAAAAGAGAAATTTGGATTTTTCTTTTTTTTATATTTTAAAAGTTTTTTCAAGAAACTGAAATTCATATCTTAAAATATTAGAAAAAGTATTATTTACTGACAGAACTGTGCCCACTATAAATGATCCTGCATAAAATCACCCGCTGTTCTAAATTCTTACTCAGATTTCAGGTGTTTTAAAATTACTTACATTTTACTAAATGAAGATTTGCTTTGTGAAGTAAGCTGCATGCAATTCAAATATAGGTAATAACTCTTGCAAAGAAATGCTTGATATTCAGAATTTGGAACAACTGGTTGGCTAGAGAAATATTAATGAACATCACAGACTGACTTGCCCTCATAGGAATGGATTCAAAACTATTACTTTTTCTTTGTAAATGGAAAAAGAACCTCTAATTGTCCTATATAGCAACCATATGTCCCTGACTTTCCAAGATAATTCCCAGTTTCATATTCTCCATCTCCTCGGACCATGTATATTGATTTTTAGTTTGGAAAATTTGTTCATTCTTCTAATATTAGAAATATAGTTCTTTGGGACCTTTTCATTTTTTTTTAAGATTTTTTATTTATTTGACAGAGAGAAACACATCCAGAGAGGGAACACAAGCAAGGGGGAGCAAGAAAGGGAGAAGCAGGCTTCCCGCTGAGCAGGGAGCCGGATGTGGGACTTGATCCCGGGTCTCCGAGATCATGACCTGAGCGGAAGGCAGTTGCCCAACCAACTGAGCCACCCAGGCACCCCGGGACCTTTTCATTTTAAGTAGAAGTTAAGAAACTCATTTCAGATCACTTGTTTTAAAGAAGGAAGATGTATTGCAACAAGTTCTTAAAATATGTTTTTCCATATCAAAATTACTTGAGATAAGAAAATTTTCATTAAGCGGGATGTTTGTTCTATGCTTTTGTTCACAAAATGCAATCAGTGAACAAGGAACATGGAGCAGTATGAGGAATGGGGTGTTTTCTTTATGTTCCTCAGTGACAGGCACTGCTTCTGCAATGGAAACTAAATCTGTAGGGAAAATTTCTAACTTATTAGATTTTGAGAAATAAGGAGCACAATAAGTACATGAAAAGATATCAACGTCATTAACCATCAGGGAAACGCAAAAAGAACCACAATTAGATACTACTTCATATAGACTGAGAGAGATATAACAAAAAGGTAATAATAAGGGTTGTTAAAGATATGGAGAAATCAGAACCCTCATACAGTAGTGGTGGAAATATAAAATGGTCCAGTCACTTTGGAAAGTATGGCAGTTCCTAAAAAGGTGAAACAGGGTCACTACATGACCCAGCAATTTTACTTCCTGAGTATACAGCCAAGAGAAATGAAAACATATGTCAGCACAAAAACTTGTACTTGAATGTTCATAGCAGCATTTTTTTTATTATTATTATTTTTTATTGTTACTAAAATTTTTTTTTCCAGTGTTTCAAGATTCATTCCCCATTCCCCACACCCAGTGCTCCACGCTTTAGGTGTCCCCAGTACCCACCACCAGGCTCTCCCATCCCTCCACCCCCCTCCCTCCAAGTCCCTCAGTTTGTTTCTGTGTTCAAAATCTCTGTTGTTTCGTTTCCCTCCCTAGATTA
>PITA01012567.1:0-61349 GCA_004023965.1 Spilogale gracilis
TACAGTATATTGCTATAACTGCTCTATTTTATTGTTGGGGGTTTTTATTTTGTATATTTATTTTAAGTAATCTCTACACCCAACAGGCTTGAACTCACAACCCTAAGATCAAGAGTCACAGCAATTTTAGTTTTTGTTATTGTTAATCTCTTACTGGGCCTAATTTATAAATTAAATTTATCATAGGTATGTGTGAATAGGAAAAAGCACAGTATAGAGAGGATTTGGTACAGTCAAAAAAATTTTTTACCTGTGTAAATTTGAAGATCTAATCAGCTTTATTAAGCAAGTCATGAATTGGGCAGCACCCCAGCCAGCGAATGGAAGGAGAACTCCAAGGACTTGAGCCTGTGGTTTTCTTTTTACCAGTACTATCTGGGGGTCTTGAAACATATCCCTGCAGATAAGAAGAGACTACTATACGGCCAACCTATCCTATGGGCTCACAAGAGACCTACATCTCCCCTTCCTTTCCCTATTAAGATGGTATTAAAGGGGCACCTGAGTGACTCAGTCAGTTAAGCGTCTGCCTTTGGCTTGGGTCATGATCCCAGGGTCCTGGGATGGAGCCCCAAGTTGGGTTCCCTGCTCAGCAGAGAGCCTACTTCTCCCTTTCCCTCTGCCTGCTGCTCTGCCTACTTGTGCTCTCTCTCTGTCAAATAAAATCTTAAAAAAAAAAAAAAAAAAAAAGATAGTATTGAAGCCTGAATTCTAAGCCACCTAAGGTAGTTACCTATCTTTACTGGTGTGCCCCTCCTCCACACATGAGATGTAAACCCCTGGTTGTTTGGGCTTTTTGTTTTGTTTTGTTTTGTTTTGTTTTTTGCTAATCTGTCTTTTATTACAATTACAAAGATCTCAGCCAAAAACTCCGAAGGGGAGAGGGAAAATCATTTTTCCTTCCCTACGGTGGGCAGTTTTAATATCAGTCCATATTTTGAAGATCAGATAGTTCTTTTTTTTTTTTTAAGATTTTATTTATCTTAGAGAGGGCATGTGTGCATGCATGCACCGGAGTAGATGAAGGGCAGAGAGCGAGAGAATCTCAAGCAGACTCCCCCTGAGCTCAGAGCCCTGAGTCAGTTAGGGCTTCATCCCAGGGCTCTGAGATTATAACCTGAGTGGAAATCAAGAGCCGGACACTTAACCAACTGAACCACCCAAGCGCTGCCAAGATAGGATATTGTTATGCAATGAGGGGAAGAGTAAAAACACAGGAAGGACAGAAAGAAGGAAAGACAAGCTGTTATGCCTAGGGCACCAAGATGCTAAAAATAACCAGAAAGCTGATACAGGGGATGCTCGGGCCAGGCCTTTCCCTTCCTGCCTCCCCACCCTTCCCCTCCATCTTTCCCTTCTACCTCTTCCAAGGGACTGCTGGAGCGGCTTCTCACTTCCGATGCCAGCTGTGGGAAGTAACCAGACAAAGTGAATGTCCTCAGTATGCTCAACCCTAACATGAGGCCAAGCCAGACCGGAGAGCCCTGCCCCAGGGCCTTCTCACGGCCACCAGCCTAACCACCACATCAGCACAGACTTCAGGCCCAACTCCAACGCCATCAAAAGCCATGGGTTTTAGAAGCGAGATCCCCACAGCTTGCAGGTCTGTTTGCCTGGCTTTGGGACTAGAGCCACTTTCTCCGTGATGTAGAGGGAAGGGTGAAGGGGCTCTGCGCCTGCTGAGCAGTCAGTCACTTCATCGCCCAAGAACCACTCACCGGGTTTCCACAGAGGAGACTCAGGACCTGAAAAGTTCTGCCCGAGATGTAATGTGGTTTGGATTCCAGTTTGGAAAGCTGATCGTGCCCCGTGGACTTGGAAAGAGTCAGGGCCCCTGACTTTTCTGCGCAGGCACTTTGAGCCGGGAAAGCTTGAAAACAATTATAAATCTCTTTCAGCCCAGCGGCCTCCCGGTGAGATAGCAAAACACGCCCAAATCTGCAGAGAAGGCCCTGAGAGGTTAATGATCTTCCCCCAGCAATAAGGGAAAACTCCCAAGGGAGCTCAGCAGGAATTCCAGGCTATTCTCCAGGCTCTGGCTCTGATTTTCATTTAAATCACACAGTCTCTCTGAACCTCTGTTTCCTCTTTGGGTAAAATGGGACCGATAACTCCTACATAGCGTTAATTGCGAAGACTCAGGGGAAGGATTACCTGAGAGCTTTGCATTGTCGGTGTTGTGGTGTGACTGTTACACCCCTCAACCCCTACAGTGTCCTTCACACTGGGAATTCATTTTTGAGGTCACATCTTGTCTTTTTGGTAAGAAAATTATTTGCAGGCAACTGAAGGACAGCCTTAGCCAACATAAAATGAGAAACAATTCTTCTGGGGATAACAGATGCCACCATCGCTGGATTTTTAGAGCAACACTAAACTAGGAATTAAAATGCCCTAATTAATACTTATCCGAGATTGTGGCTGTTGTGAAAACACACATTTCTGTTCTTTGCCTGTGTTTGTGTGTTGAGTATCAAGCCATCAAAAAAAAAAAAAAAAAGGAATATCAAAGTCATCTAATTTTGTGAGCACCAGCTCTGTGTGTCATGCCACAGTAAATGTTGAGGGGGACAGAGAGAAATGTTAGGGGAAAATGATCTTAATGCAATTAATATATGAACCCACTGTCAACATGATAGTCCCTGTATGAGTCTGTCGTTGGCAAGTGACAGAATTCAGTGGAGGCTGATCTGAGAATAGTGTATTAGCTGTGTCCCCAGGGAGTAACGGAGGAGAAAGGGTACTATCTAGAAAGAAGAGAAACCCATCCTCAGCCCACCATACCACCCAGCTGATAACATCACCATCATCATTCACATAAACTACACCAGGAGTTCATCAAAACAGCACGCAAGCAAGAAATTATTTTTTTAACCTGATAAAATGATGATACTTGAATCTACATGGAATTAAGTCAAAGCAGACACGCTGTTCATACTAACTGGTCTTCCATAAAGGACCATGTTCCAATGCTTCTGCTCAGCCTGATTCTAGAGACTTGGTACATTTGAACAGATGGACAGGTGGAAAGACCAAAGATGCGCTCCCTCCGCGCCCACGGCAATCCCACTGAGCAGCCAGCTCTGCAGGACTCCCCTCACCCAACTCCCACAGCCCCCCCTCCCCCAGCACTCCTATGCCACAGATTCAGTATCTTTTCCTTATCTAGCTCTCGCTCTGAGGAACAGAGACTGAGTCTACCCTGCTCACCATTTATTGAACTTAGTACTCGGTGCCCAGTGGGGCCAGAGAAATGAGCAAAACAAAGCCTTTCTTTCCGTGGAGCTTGCATTCCCCTGCACACAAACAGGCAAACACATATCAGATGTGAGAGGAGCTAAGACGAAAGCAGAAAGACTGGGCTGGGATTCCTCAGGGAATCAGGGGAAGCCCTGGGGAGGAATGGTCCCAGGGGCAGAACGAATGTCCAGAGGCAGAAGCCCACCAGGCCCATTTAAGGAGTAGCACTGGGCCGGGGTGAAGTTCAAGGAGAGGGGCTGTGGTAGATTCCAATGGCTTTGCTAAGTATAAGGAGAAGGGTTCGGGACATTAATGAAAGTAAATAGGTTGTGCCACCCCAAAATACATCACTTTGGCATAAGAACTATTTTGAGGGCACCTGGGTGGCTCAGAGGGTTAAGCCTCTACCTTCCGCTCAGGTCATGATCTCAGGGTCCTGGGATCGAGTCCCACATCAGGCTCTCTGCTCACTAGGGAGCCTACTTCCCCTTCTTTCTCTACCTGCCTCTCTGCCAATTTGTGATATCTCTCTCTATCTTTCTGTTAAATAAGTAAATAAAATCTTAAAAAAAAAAAAAAGAACTATTTTGAGCTGACGGCATTTGAGTTCCTTAAATCCCTATCCGCCTAAAAGCACCACCTCCCAAAAGAACTCAATTGTCATAAATCCATCTCCAGAGGGCAACTCTAACCTCTTCCAGGAGACAGAAGCATCCCACACCCAAGAAAACATTATTATAAAAATTATCATATCTCCCATCTATTCTAAGGACCCATTTATCTTTCAAAAGTCATTTGTTCTCCCAGAGTGCCCTCTTTGCCCTGCCCCATCCCCTATTATGAAGGTATATAAACCCCCAAATCAACCCCTGCCTTGAGTCCCATTTCTCTGTGAACTCCCAGGCCAAAGTAGGTGATTAAATCTTTTGTTCTCTTGCTGATCTATTTTCTAGCGATTTAATTTGCAGGCCTCCAAGAACAAAATTTAAGAGGATAAGGGGAAAAGTTTGTTTCTTCCTGACACTGCTTTCTCTGCAGAAGCCTTCTGTTCCACTTCTGGCCCACTCGTATTTACGCTGAATATATGAAAACATGTTTGTTTCCAGAATTTGTGAAATGATATGGTAAAGCATATAAATTCCAAGGGTGCCTGGGTGGCTCAGTCGGTTAAGCGTCTGCCTTCGGTTCAGGTCCTGATCCCAGGGTCCTGGGACCAAGCCTTCCCTCTCCCTTTGTTGCTACCCCTGCTTGTGTTCTCTCACTCACGCTCTCTCTCTCTCAAATAAATAAAAATCTCTTTTAAAAAAATAAAGCATATAAATTCCCACCTAAGAACATATACAATAATGTTTAGTTCCTCAAAAAATGTCTTGTATATATCGTATTTTCTAAAATTTCAAAAGACAGTTCTCTGAGGGGCTAACCTCAGAACTGTTGAATTGTACCCTCTCAAACTGTTCTCTTTCCTGAGATAGGGGAAACAGGGCCTTGCTGGTTATAGCCATGAGGGGAGGGCAAGGGCTAGGCCAGAGATCGATGAATCAAGGCTGGTGGGCCAACGGAATGGTCTAAGATGGATTTTTTTTTTCTTAAAATGAAGGTTCTTTTTAGTCCTGTATCAACACGTGATTACTGTCACCAGAAACAATCCTTGTAATAAAGCTTATACTTTCTTAAGAGAATACTGAAACACTTTTCCAAAGACATGCTACGTGGTCTAAGTTGGGAAACCAGATGGTTAGGAAACTCAAGATGGGTTAAATACTTCACTGAGGTGCCTAGAAAGTCAGCTACTGTCACAGAAATGGATCAGAGAAGGCAGTTCATTGAGTCTGGTTCCCATCAATCACTGGCATTGCATCTCGGTCTAAGCTATGCTCTTAGCATCTCTGTAACTTTGTCGAGTAAAACAGTACACTCTCTTGGTCACACACTATTGACCTACTGGGCCCTTTGATGTCTTCATTCTATCTGACTTGCCTAGATTTAAAGTTCAGTGGCCAGAGCCAGGCCAGTCCTCCTGTGTTCCCAAGACCTGGCGCACAAATGCCAGGAATGCAGAGTATCCCCAGAGAAGGGTTTCCCTCAACTCATAAATGGATGATTCCCCAGGGCGCTGAGCAGAGAAATAGGATCTTTCTCCACCCCCACTCCACCATCACCCTTTCCTATAAAAGTCTTACTGGTTATTACTTTAATTAAGTTTCTGAAGCCTTTGTATTCATGCAGCCTTGCAGAAAATAGCCCAGAGTCCCACAATGGCTGCAGTAAACCTGAGAACTCAGTCACTCACCCGAGGGCCCCCACCCTCTCCCCTGCCCATTAAAATGTCAATGTTATTAAAGGCAACAATCAGAGAATCAAACCTCTACCTGAAGTGAAGGCATCTGCTTGTGTCCATCTTGCCCCCTCGGGTTGCTCCCCCACCCCATATGAGGATCGATCCCTAGCTCTCCTAACACTAGGGCAGCTGCTCTCTCTTTGCAAAAACAGGCTTCCTGCTGATCCCATGGCCCAGCCTCAGAGATTACCACCCCTTAAGTGGAGTGCCAAGCCCCACGGAACAGCGGCTGGAACTGAGCCCTCCACATCAGGCCCCCAGACAGAGCAGAAAGAGGGTTTTGGGAAGAACACACACTTGCAAGGAACACACTGCATTTCAAGGCACAACAGCGAGTTATCACAGGGAAATAATGGCCTTCTGAGTATCTCTAATATTGCTAATTTGATCCATTTCTGCCTCTCACTTCCAGAAAAAGAGACATTAGTCCAATGATCTCACAGTGGTTTTCTACTCACTCAAGACCATGTAGACCTACCTTAATTTTCAGTATAATCTGTGAGAATTCAAGGCAGCCAGAGTGATTCAGCTCTTGAATCTGATCCATAATCTTATCTTGCGTTTTTTCTAATTTCCAAAGAACGTTCTAGTTTACGAAGTGCTTCACGTACACTTCTTCATCAGACCTTCAAGGCAGGCAAGGAAGTTGGAACATCCAGGTTTTACCGGAGCTTGAGCGGCTAGTGCGGCACCCTCTCCACACCATGGCAGATGGCTATAATGGGAGAGAACATTTACAATCAGCCAGGTTTCATTCCAACAAACTTGCACAAAATGCATAGCTACTTTTTAAGACTTTGCACACCTCATTCAACAAATATTTATCAAGCCCTACAACATGCCAGCCCTGGGCTCAGCAGTAAGGATACCGTCCAGAAGAAATGAACAGAAGTATGACATGACATTAATCTGTGATCACACAAAAAGTTAAGTGTAAAGTTGAGTTGCAACTTCTAAAGATATAGGATGCTGACTTAGACAAAGAGAACTTCCTGGAGTGAAGTAACCTCTGAGCTGAGATATGAAGGATTGGGGCACCTAGAGGGGAGAGAAGAGAGTGTCAGTGCAAGAAGAGCAGGTGCTCTGTAAAGGCATGGTCGGTATGGGGCTCCCCAGCATGGACAGTAAGGGGCCCCAAGAAGGCCAGCGAGGGGGAGCACAGGGCATGGGAAGCATGCAACGACCAGCAGGAAGGAGCTGGAGGGGGGCAGTGGGTGCCGACATGCAGGGATCTGTGGGATGGCTCCCAGCTCAGTCTTTATCCTCAGAATAACAGGAAACCATTGAAGGGGAGTGTTGCGATGAGATGGTTGTTTTAAATAACATGCTGTGGGATTGTGAAAGGAAGGAGTATGAATGGGAAAGGTAAACAAGTTCCGGTGGGATTGAAGCAATTCAAGGAAGAGATAATGAAGCCAGGACTGGAACAGTGGCTTGGAGAGGGAGCAAAATGGGAGGGGCCCTGAAATCGGGAGTAAACCATGGGTGCTAATGATGGGTTGGGTTTGGGAAATGGGGGAGAGGGAGTCGTCCAGGCATCCTTAGAAGGTATTCACTTAATATATGTAACAGGTGTCTGGTCTCATGACTAATGTCCCCAAAAGCAAGTCTGGGCCGTGGCCCAGCTTCCAGAGTCAGAGTCTGGGACATGCTTCCTCTGTGTTAACTTGACATTTTGGCAGCTTCAAGAGCACCCCTTCCCCACCCATGTCTCGCTTGTCAGAGCACACAGACCAGACGGTTCTTTAACACTCGGAGTGTTGAAGTAGCTGGCCCCAAGTGACGATGGCCATGATTCCCTGCTGAAGACAGAACTGGGTAGGAACTGAGACAGTCTGGCTTAGGAAATGAGGGCAATGCTATTTCCAGAGTCTAAGAGTTAGTATCTTATCAGTCTACAGAGGCGAAATGAAACAGCACTCAAACAACAATTCGCAAGAGGGCCAGTGGCTCGCTGCCAAAGGAGAAGATGCCCTAACCGCTTCACCAGAAATATTTTTATGCTTTAAGGTATTTAAAGCCTGAACGCAGAAATCAACCCAATTGCAGGCTGAGGGATAAAAATTCCCTCAAATTCCAACCAACATCGTGTACTTAAGGCTTTTATTTCTTTCAACAAACATCTATTAAGTGAACTACCTTGGGCAAGTGACTTAACACTTTGGGCCTCAGTTTCTACACAGTCAAAAAAGGCTAATAAGCATAATACCTGTTTTCCAGGATTGCTGTGAGGACCAAGGGAGTTAATTGCCTGAAACTCCTCAGCTGTCTCTGACACCTGGCTGTCTCTTCTGCACGTTCTGGGGCTACTCTCCCCCAAGCAACTACTATCTAAATCGACCCTCTCTTCCTCTCTTCAAAGCCTTCCCACATGCATTTTCCTGCACAGAAACACTGTGCCTGTGGGCTTCGACTCCTCCCGCACAAGTCGCTGGGCCAAGAACCGCAGAAAAAGATACAGGGGCCAAAGCTGACCACATATACATACACAGTAGGTACGCAGGTTTGTGTGAGCAAATGCACACATACATGCGTGCACATGCAGATTAGAGTCAGCAGGACTGTGCTATTAGGAATAGAGGCAGGGTCTACACGGAATCAGTGTGTTCCCAGAGGAATAACATGAGATCCTGGTTTAGGCAGAAACCATACCCCTTCCCTCTGTATTCACTTGACCTTTGCAAGAATATCTCATCCCTAGGTGGTCCCTGATATCTTGTCTTTTTTAATGCAACTGTGAATGTGTCAGGGAGACAGACACCTTAGCCTCTAAATAAAGCTCTTTAATTCCTTGATCTCTTGCAAAAAGACCAACCATATGCTTAGTAAGGAGTTTACTAGAATCCTTACTGCTCAGACCCCAGGATCTCAGTTCTTTTTTTTTTTTTTAAGATTTTATTTATTTATTTGACAAAGAGAGAGATCACAAGTAGGCAGAGAAGCAGGCAGAGAGAGAGGAGGAAGCAGGCTCCCCACTGAGCAGAGAGACCAATGCGGCCTCGATCCCAGGACCCTGAGATCATGACCTGAGCCAAAGGCAGAGGCTTAACCCACTGAGCCACCCAGGCACCCCCAGGATCTCAGTTCTGACATTAAACTTAATCTTCCTCTTAATCGCCCTCACTCTCCCCCAACTACTCCCCCTCTCCCCACTTTCAAGTCCCTTGAGCTGCTCAGGCCCCAGGTACAGTGTCCTCTTCCTACTACCTCCAGAACAAGCAGTTTGTTCTTCTTGGACATCTGCTCCTCTGACTGCATTACAGGCCTTCATCCTCATCCACACCCCTCCCCCACCACTCATGCACCTGGGACCTCAGTCTCATACCCTAGGGCACCGAGGCCCCTAACTCTACCCAGTCGCGTACTAAGAAGGCAACGTGCCCAGAGGCACCAATGTTCTTAACTGAACCATGAGACTTTTCTCACGTCATCTTTTCTTGCCTTTCTTAGAAAAAGGCCCTCTCACCACAAGCAAGCAGGGTTTACATTGTCCATTCTGTCCAAGAGAAGTCCCGTTGAGACAACACAGGGGCAAGAGCTCATTCGGGAAGTCTTTGAGGGCCTGACAAATGTCAGGCATTGCTTTCAGTGTGGATGAGCCGGGGTTCCCCGCTCCTGGCCTGTGGTCACTGATGAGCCCACTGGTCTCCCGCGGGCCACTCAGTCCTCAGGCCTAGGCTGGCCCAGAGCCACCCAGCCAGGAGGAGAGCCAAAGTTTGTGGTCAGGTGAGCGGGCTGCTGGGACAGAGTACATCTAAAGACCCTTCTGTTGTTTTCCTTCAAATAACTTCCAAAGGGGAATATCTTAGAAAAATCTGAGAGCATTCAAAGAACAAAGATGTGAAAGGGGCTGGAAAATAGGACCCATGAGGAATGGGGGAAAAGAAGGGAAGATTCTTAGTCTGAGGAAGAAAAGGGCCAGAGGCCATTTAACAATGGCGAGCAAGGTTTAAAGGGATATTCCTCAGGGGCTGGAGACCAGCTGTTCACTGTCTCCAGTGAGGACTGAACAAAAGGAAATATGCTGGGGCTTCCACATGAGTGATTTCAGCAAGGAAACAAGCTCTGGCAATGAGGGTTTCGGACTTGGGAGAAGTTATGGAGGGCAATCGGGGCTCCTCTGGAGTTCTTTGGAAGCGAAGGGGCTCGTTTTCCTGGGCAGGTCAGGACATCCCCGGCAGCAGGTGAAGGGAGAAGAGGCCCACACGGTGTCCCGCGTCCCAGCGGCCACACGGCCACACTCGGCCACAGCTGCCACACACACACATGCACGCACACACGCACGCACGCGCGCGCACGTACACGCATGCACACACACACACACACGTGCTCCCAGTCACCATCTCCCACCCCGGAGGATACCTGTCCTCATCGGATGTCTAGTTGCCTAACAGGTTTTTGGACTGGCATTTGCACAATTGAGTCAGGGGAGAGGTAAAGGAGAAGGCATGAGAAGAATGAGAAAAAGGAAGAGAAATGGATTCATTTGTCACGGGAGAGGGAAGGAGACACCCACCTCAGCTAACAGTGCAGGCCCTTAGTCCTTTTCCAAAGTAAGAATCTCTCACTTTTTCATATGAAAATTAGCCTCCATATCAGTACACTAATAGGCCATTCTTTCCTTTGTCTCCAGACTTCCTGGCATCCGTTGTCCTCTCCCTTGACACCTTCAGTATTAGCCTGGTTCAGTTTCCTGCACAACAGAAGCCAAAGGCAGATTCTTACTATTGACCCCAGCACTTGACAAATCCAAAGCCAAAATCTTGGGTATGACATTACCTGGCACCTAATTTAGAGTTTTAGTTCCTTCAGACCTTTGGGTGTCTCTCCAGCCTTCAGCTTTCTTCACTACGTCCAACACCAAGAGAGGACTTCTGTGTCCCCAGAGCCAGTGTCTTTGAGTCGGATAGCCATCCAGGGACAGCCACGCCCCCATGTCCCCTCCCCAAGGACAGCAGGCTCCCTCCTGGAGCTGGCCAGCAGTGGCTGTGCTCTCGGTGTGGGAGAATGACACTGTCTTGGGTGTCTGCTCCCACTCAGAGCTGACCCTGAGGGTGACCGGAAAGAAGGGGCATTTATCTTTGAGTTGCTCCCAGAGTCCAGTGGTCTCCTCTGGACCACCTTCCTCAGGCAGCTGCAGTCACACCAGGCTGTGAACCCCACCAGAGCTGGGCTTTCTCTGTCCTCTTCACTGTGCATGCCCCTAGCATGCAGAACAGTGCCTGGCCCACAGTGTTAATTGTCACCAAACAGACAGATGCCTGAGCAGAAGCAGGCCTTGGAGTCCAGCCATTCCTGGCCTTCATTCCAGGCAAAGAAAGTTCAATGCAGGGCCTTTCCCAGACTTGTCCTCATCCTTGAAGACCTATCTGCAATGTCTCATTTCCTCACCCTGCAAATAAATACCTTTTCGGGTGGATTAGTCCATACTGAAATGTTACTGGGTACTACAGGGTTAATGTGTGTTTTTTCTCTCAGGCACTCCCCCCCCCCCTTCAAGGACTCTAGGCCTGAGGCTGACCTCTGCCCAGCCCCTCTCCCACCAGCCCCTCCCTCCCTGGGCAATGGGCATGCGTCCCTAGATTCAGAGGAGAAACTCCACCAGGCCCGAATTCTTGAGTTGATGCCAAGAAAGAGCCAGCTGGAGCAGAACCGGTTGAGATGAGCGCTTCAGGCAGCTGCCAAGGGTAGATTCTAGGGGGCCGCCCCGGGAACTCAGGCCCATGTAGTCCTCCCCAAGTAGACAGAACACAGACCTAGCCCTCACAAGACATAGGAAGCAAGAAAGGGACGCTCAGGGGCCCCAAGGAGCCCTGTCATCCCCCAACCTGGGATGATCAGCAAGCCAGGGGCTAAGGAGCCAGGCTGGGCTCCCAGAGTCAGTGCTGAGAGGAGAGACACAGTGGAAACAACCCGCAGGTGGCACTTCATGCTCCCAAACCTGGCTGTATGGGCCCCAGAACCACCGGGGAGCTTTCTCAGAACAGAGCGGCTGTGCCCAGATCCACCCACTACATCAGCCCCTCAAAGGGTAGGCCCCAGAATCTGCATTTTTAAAACCTCTCCAAGTGACCCCAACAACCTGACAACCGGGTTTGGGAATAACTACCATGCAGGCTGATGGACCTCCATTCTCTCCCGTCTTTCTAGAACTCTTTTCTGCCACCCCCCCCAGGAGGGAATTTGGCTCATCAAGTTACACCAGCTGACGGTCAGCAGCACCAAGCCTTCCTTATCTGTGGTTTCCAGGATGAGCCTAAGTCTGTGCTCCTGAGTGCCAAGTGAGTGAACACCCCAAAGCAGAAATCTCTGGTAACTAACATGAGTTTGACTTTTCTTGTTAGGAAGTAGGGGATAAAAAGCAATTGCAAAATTTCATTCACTCAATTCAAGAAACCCACCCTCCAGCCACATTCCTCAGTGTCAGGAGCTGGGCCTCGTAGTGAGAAACTGTACATGTAGAGCGCTGAGTGGGAAAAGGTGGTGGAAGCTGCCGTTCCTAGAGGGGAGCCATCTTTGCTGGGACCGTGCTCTAGGAAGATTATGCTCAATCAGAACCTGTAAAGTAAGGTTCTTTTTTGTTTGTTTGTTTAAGATTTATTTATTTGAGAGAGAAAGAGAGAGCACATGGGTGAGCAGAGGGAGGGGCAGAGGGTGAGAACCTCAGGCATATTCCCTGCTGAGCATGGAGCCCATCACAAGACTCGATCCAACAACCCATGAGATCATGACCAAGAGTCAGATGCTTAACCAGCTGAGCCGTCCAGGCGCCTCTTTTGTTTTGATTTTTGTTTGTTTGTTTGTTTGGCTTTGGGAGTTTTTTGGGTTTTTAAAAAATATTTATTTATTGAAAAATAAGATTCTTCCTACTGTACCTCCAGGGCCTGGTCCCAAGCCTGTTCCAGGTAAAGGGACATTTCAGGATTTCTGGGGTTAACTTTCTCTTCCGCCCCTTGGCTGGCCCCAGCCCTCTGCAGTGCTATTCACCTAAAGCTGGGCTCTGGACTGATTCGATGGGAGGGAGAGATCATGTGTCACCTCCAGCCTAAAGATCTGAAGTTCCATCTCTTTCAGTGCCTGGCATTTTGACACCTACCCCTGACTCCTTTCCTTCTTTGGCTTCTCTTTGGCCCCGTCCCTGTGTCCCACCGTCTCTGATCCACAATTAGACTTCATCCACAGCCTGCAGCCAATTCCCTCTGTCACTGCTCTCCCCCACTTACCATGACCCCACCTATTGGCTCTCGCTGGCTCTCCATGACCCTGGCCACCAGCCCTCACAAACGTCCCTCTTCCCTGCAGCCCCCATCTCCTGACACCACATTCTCTGCCTGCTTCATTTCCCCCACTCATTCCCCCTCATGCTGTCTCTAACGGGTGTGTCTGATAATACAAACTGTAAGGTGAAAGGGCACACTTAAATTTTATGTGTAACTCCGTGTTTTCTTTATTTACCGTTAACTGCCGTGCAATTAGTCACCCTTTGAACCAATGATTTCTCCTAAAACAATGCTCTTTTCATGTTTTTATCTCCATAAGATTTCTGCTCCTTGATAATGATGGCAGTTATTTTATAGACCTAAGGATTTAGGGGTGTTCATTTATAGCAATTCTCAACCTTCACAAGGCCTAATTACCTACGATGCTCTAAAAAAAAAACAAACACACACACACACACACACAATCTCTGGCCTCCACCTTCAGACAGTTCAGTTCAATTGGTGTGAAGTTGGGATCTGCATCAATATTTTAAACATAATTCCCAGGAGATGCTAATGTGCAGCCAGGCTTGAGATTCACTGATTTATAGGAAAATCATTCATGATAAATGTACACTCAAATAGTCAATTCCTGGAAGTCTTGATTTAAAGCGGTGGCTCCCAACCTCATTCGTTTGAGGTAAAGGGAAAGAACCCTAAAGCCCGCCCTACCTCACCCTCTCACCCAGAGGAGAGGACTCTGTAATAAAGAATGAAAAGGAAGCAATCACGTGATTTCACATTGCGGCACAACCCCACCTCTATCTGAAAGGGGACCCAGAAATGTTATAATTTGCTAGTGTTTTATAAGTTATTTAAAGAACACAAATTGGGGGCGCGTGGGTGGCTCAGTTGGTTAAGCGACTGCCTTCAGCTCAGGTCATGATCCCGGAGACCCGGGATCGAGTCCCGCATCAGGCTCCCTGCTCCGTGGGAAACCTGCTTCTCCCTCTCTCACTCCCCCTGCTTGTGTTCCCTCTCTGGCTGTGTTTCTATCTGTCAAATAAATAAATAAAATATTAAAAAAAAATAAAAAATAAAAATAACACAAATTGACTGGTAGCATATGACTAGTGACCTGTCCCTGCACGAGTAATGGCACAAGAATTATATACTACAGACTTCAGTGAAAGATACATGGTGAATCGTCCGAGAACAATAGCTCATCCATGGTGGATTCTAGACGGGGCTACTGCAAAATAACAGGTCAAAAATAGTGTTCATGAAAATATGCACCATAAACACCATCACCATCACCAAACATCACTCAAACTAACAGGAATCTGTTACTTAAAAGCATGACTAGCAGCCATTTGAAAACACAGCCTCATGTACACAAGCGATGTAAGGCTTCTTTTCCCCAGTTTCCAGGAATTCCTTGAATGTATACATGGGATCCACTTCATAATGTTCCTGACACTATGCACATGGCAGCCAATGTCTTAGAATATTGAGGTAGTACCGTCGGTAAATGCTGGTAATGAAATAGATTTAATACTAAATACAGCTATTCTTTTTTTTTAAGTTCTTATTTTCATTCCAGTCAGCTAACATACAGCGTTACATTAGTTTCAGATGTACAAGAGAGTGATTCAACACTTCCATACATCACCCAAAGCTCATCACAAGTGCCGACTTAATCTCTAACACCTGTTTCACCCATCCCTCGCCTGCCTCCCCTCTGGTGACCATCAGCGTGTTCTCTGTAGTTAAGAGTCTGTTTCTTGGTTTGACTCTCTTTCCCCCTTTGCTAGTTTGCTTTGTTTCTTAAATTCTACATATGAGTGGAATCATATGGTATTTTCTTTCTCTGACTGATGTATTTCACTTAGCATTATGGCCTCTAGCTCCATTCATGTCATTGCAGATGGCAAGATTTCATTCTTTTTATGGCCGAATAATATTCCATTGTATATATACACCACATCTTCTTTATCCATTCACCTATTGATGTACACTTGGGCTCCTTCCAGATCGTGGCTGTTGTAAATAATGCTACTTTAAACATAGGGGTGCATGTATTTGTTTATTCACCTGATCTTTCAGATTAAAAAAATCAGGCCTTAAATAACTGAGAAGAGGTAAATACCAAGTGAGGGAAAAAAAAATCAGTTTGCATAGGAAGTTTTTCAAAGGCAAATTTGGCATAGCCCGAATGGCTTATCCAAGTCTTTGATGGAAAACAGCTCTTCCCCAAAACGGTAATTTCTTAAGATTGAGAAATAGAAAAAAATTAGCTGACCAAAAGTAGAACCAGTATATACCAATATAAACTCAAATATCCAGACCAAACAGGAAAGATTAATAAAATCCAGAAAACCTTACAAAATCTAGAGCCTCTGAGTCCCTTTGTAAAGATAGAATTTTTGAAGCTTAGCCAAAGTGGAAAAATAAAAGCTTCATTTTTCTTTTTTTTCGTTCTCATTCTCTCAATTTCTAAAAACAAGAGAGCTGCCAGTTTCTGGAACTTTAGAAGCTTGCAATTTGCCCATAATTACTTTAATATGTATAAAATGCATCCTATAAATACAATACAATAATGTAAGATAATTTTAATTCTGCAAGTCTAGAGCGAAGATGAGAATGGCTATTTTTAAGTTTGTGTAGAACAGGAAGTACATGCGGTTTTTATCTCAGGACCGTCCAATACCCGGCACTGTGCTTTCTATAACACAGGTGTTACCGAGCACGTAGCTTCAACTAACTGATGTGCCTTGGTGCTAGCGGAGCAGGGCAGGCCCTGAGCATCTTCCAGAAGTCGCCACAAGCACAATAGCTCGGCAGCACCCTCGTCCCTTTCCTTGAGTAAGAGACACTTGCCGTCCGTGACCAGCTTCGCCTCCAAGCTCACCAGCGCAAGCAACCCCTCCATCCCGCACAGCACAAGCAAGCCCAGTAAATGGGAGACATATCCCAACCAGCACTTTCCAACAGGGGCTCTGTGAAGCAGCAACTGAACCCACATTTGAAGAAGAAAAAAAAAAGCCTCAAGATTTCCGGGGTTTTGCTGCTTTTAGAAAGGAACCAAGGCCACACTCTGACCATCATGAGTACTTCCCAAAGTCAGCTTTAGCTACTGCAATAAAACGTCACAGAGCAGGTGGCTTAGACAACAGAAATCGATTCCTCACAGTTCTGGAAGCTGGAAGTCTAAGATCAAGGTGCCAGCTGACTCAGCTGCTGCTGAGAACCCTCTTCCCGTCTCGCTTTCTCATCGTGGGCCCAAATGGCCTTTCCTTCATGTATGTGCGTGGTAAGAGAGGGTGAGCTCTCTGGTCTCTTCCTCACACAGACCTTACAGGATCAAGGCTTCACCCTGATGATCTCATCTACTCCCTAATTACAGTCCGAGGTCCATCTCCGAATACCATCACCTTGGGGGTTAGGGCCGCAACATATGAATTTTGAAGGGACGCATTCAGTCCATAATACCAAACTTTCTGGATGATTAGGAATCCCCTAGAACATTTGATGAAGAAAAACCCAAACAAAACCGGATTCCCAGTACCTGCCCCTGGACTTTCTGATTTCAGAAGATTAAGGTGGAGTCCTGCAATCATCCAGAAAGATTCTGATGATCAGGAAAGTTTGGGAAACCATGACCTACCCTACGATGTCTAAAGCATGAGTTTACTTTCTCTCTCCTGGATGCTTTTCCTTGTCGTGCTTTGGCAAAGAGCCACACTGTTTGGACACCATCACACCTGACCCCAGCATGGTTCAGAGCCAGGCACGGGTCTTACATGTGGTGGACTGACCACAGTGTCCCTGCAAAGGGTCGGCAGTCTTCGTGCACCACCCAACCTTTCTGTTTCTTGGATGGGCTGGAGGAGGCGAAGGCTGAAGCAAGCCCTAGGGAAGAGGTGACCCTGACAGTCTTTGTGTTACTAAGGTGGTCTCTGTGATGTCTGCAACTCACTAGTATGGGAGAGTCACTGGAAAGGCTGCATTTTGTAAAATCACAATGCACAAGCCTTTCTTTTCCATAACATATAATTTCCCATTTTGACCATTTTTAAGCATACAGCTCTGTGGCCCTTAGTGTATTTCCATGGTTGTGTAAACCACCAGTATCACTCGTTCCCAGAACTTTTTCTTCTTCCCTAATGGAAGCTCTGTACCCATGAGCCACTGGCTCCCCCTTCCTCCCACTACCCACACCCAGTGACCACCACTGTACATTCTGTTTTCTGTCTCTATGATTTGGACAACTCTAGGTACACCTCATATAAGTGGAATTACACAGTATTTGTCCTTTTGTGACTGGGTAATCTCAATTTTCATCCATTTATAGCATGTATTGGAATTTCCTTCTCTTTAAGGCTGAAGAATATTGGGTGCCTGGATGGCTCAATGGGTTGAACCTCTGCCTTCGGCTCGGGTCATGATCCCAGGGTCCTGGGATCGAGTCCCCTTCTCTCTCTGCCTGCCTCTCTGCCTACTTGTGATCTCTGTCAAATAAATAAATAAAATCTTAAAAAAAAAAAAAGGCTGAAGAATCTTCTGTTATATCCATCCACCACGTCTTGTTTATCCATTCATCCGTGACTATTGTGAATCATGCTGCTATGAACATGGGTGTGCAAATATGCATTCAAATCCCTGCTTTCACTTCTTTTGGAGGTACATGGTAGGTCAATGTTTAATTTTTGAGGAACCACCATACTGGTTTTCACAGCAGCTGTACTATTTTGTTTTCCCTCCAGCAATGGAGAAGGGTTTCAATTCTCCACATCCTCATCAGTTTTATTATTTTCTGGTGTTTGGTTATTTTTTTTTAACAGCCCTCTTAATATGTGTGACACGGTATCTCATTGTGGTTTTGATTTGCATTTCCCTAGTTATTGGTCTTTATTTATGGAACAGAAGAAGAAGGAGGAGGAGGAGGAGGAGAAGAAAGGAAAAATATAGCTCCAAATATTTAGGCTGGAAGATGGTCTCAGGAAATTGAAGCAAACATGAAGAACCACAATAGAAGAGAGAATGATACAAGAATGCAGCTCTACACATGTTAATCTCCCAAACACTTTTTCAAAATAAATGTATTGTTATCTTAAACAAAAGAAAATCAGGAAGGTATCACTGCCCCCAAGGTATAGAAAGAAATTGAATTGCCACCAATAAGCTTACAACGTACACAAGCTATATGAAGAAAAATCAAGAAGTAACTACGACAACCGGTTCTCTGACATAAAAAAAAAAGATCAATTTATTCATTTACCACTCTAAAAATTCAGAGGAAATTCAATCTACTATGAGATCACTTTCACAGTGATGAATCAAATTGATAAGAATCTTCTTGCAGCTCACTAGAAAATAGGAACAAAAATTCCTTGTGTCACTTTAAAAATCTAAACCTTGTGCTTTGTCAGCCAACATTCTTTGCCCAGAAGATTTACAGGTTTGAGGTTAAGCAAGACTCCCTAGGAGAGGGAACGGATAAGGGATTAGCAATAGAAAATTTGGCATCAGGCAAGGGAATGTTTCAGAAAATTGCCAGTGTCTAACTTCCTTCCCCATGTACACAGAAAGGAGTGTATGTCCATCCATAACAAAGAGGCTTTAAAAATGTGGACTAATTTAACTTTACAGATAGGTAAACACATTTAGAATCGACATTTTAAAACTCACTGTGAATGCAACTAATCCTACTAATTCTGTACAAAACAAAACATAAAAATAGTACTCTGTTCACTGTGATAGACACAAAATCAGCATTGTTTTTGTTGTTTCTTTTATTTCTAAGGTGCAGCTGCCTGGCAGGATACCACATTCTTTGGCCAGAAATTTAATTCTCACGCTTCTCCCGCCCTTCTCAAATGACATTATTGTCTTAAGAGGTCAAAAGTAAAGCCTTCAGAATGTCTGGGGTTTGCATTTCCTGGCGAATTAAGAGGCAGACGTTCCAGTGATGCCACTTGGTTGCAGTTCGTTGTTACATGAAAAGTCTCCTGTCAGAAAGGCTGTGGCTGGGGCGCAGGGATGGCCGGGCCGAGCTCTGCTGTGTCCTCACGTGGCTGCAGGGGACCCAGACCTCTTTGTCAGTAAAATCAGCCTGTCACCTTGAGTGCCTGGGCCAGGGGAAAATTACACGGAGAAAGAGATAATAGGAGGTTGGGACCCACCCAGTGGTCAGAGAGAGAGATCTGGGTGACTGTGAAGTCAGGGAGAACCAGAGAACCATCCCGTCACAAGCATTAGAATCCATTTACCCTTATCAGAATGACCATAATATTTTCTGAGCTCCACTCCTGTGGGTATTCCCTCCTTCCAAAACTCAGATTTTCTGTTGGGATAAACTTCTTCAGCCAACAAATCATGGTTTTGTCAGAGCTTTCCTGACTCATTTGGTTAAGCCTCCTATTCTTCCTTTCTTTCTTTCTTTCTTTCTCTCTCTCTCTCTCTCTCTCTCTCTCTCTTTCTTTCTTTTCAGTGTTCCAAGATTCATTGTTTATGCCCCACACCCAGTGCCCCATGCAATACATGCCCTCAGTATCCACCACCAGGCTCACTCATCCCCCCATCCCCTCCCCTCCAAGACCTCAGTTTGTTTCTGAGTCCAAAGTCTCTTATGTTTCTTTCCTGCCCGATTTACCCCACTTCCCATTTCCTTTCCTTCTCCTGCTGTCCTCTATATCACTCTTTATGCACCACAATTAAGTGAAACCATGTGATACTTGACTTTCTCTATTTGGCTTATTTCATTCAGCATAATCTCTTCCAATCCGGTCCATGTTGCTACAAAAGTTAGATATTCATCCTTTCTGATGGAGGCGTAATATTCCATTGTACATACATGCCATATCTTCTTTATTCATTCCTCCTGTTGAAGGGAACCGTGGCTGTTTCCACAGTTTGGCGATTGTGGCCATTGCTGCAATGAACATTGGGGTGCATATGGCCCTTCTTTTCACTGCATCTGTATCTTTAGGGTAAATACCCAGTAGTGCAATTGCAGGGTCATATGGTAGCTCTATTTTTAGTTTCTAAGGAATCTCCACACTGTTTTCCAAAGCATCTGCACTAACTTTCATTCCCACCAACAGTGTAAGAGGGTTCCCCTTTCTCCACAGCCTCTCCAACACTTGTTGTTTCCTGTCTTGTTAATTTTAAGCCTCCTATTCTTGATTCTGGCTCAGCTCATGATCTCAGGATCATGAGATCAAGCCCCTCCCCAACACTGCACCCCTCTCTGGCTCCCCAATTGGCACAGAGTCACTTGAGATTCTCTCTTCCTCTGCCCCTCCCCCACTAACATGCATGCTCTCTCTCTCCCTCGTCACTAAAAATAAATATTAAAAAATAGAAAAGAGGGGCGCCTAGGTGACTCAGTTGGTTAAGCGACTGCCTTCGGCTCAGGTCATGATCCCGGAAACCCGGGATCGAGCCCCACAGCAGGAAGCCTGCTTCTCCCTCTCTCACTCCCCCTGCTTGTGTTCCCCCTCTGGCTGTATTTCTCTCTGTCAAATAAATAAAATCTTTAAAGAAAAAAAAAAAGAAAAGAAAAATGCTTTCCTCGTGCATGCTTCCAGTGGTCACCCTTAAAAGATAAACTGAAGCATATCAAAAATTTTAGGAGTTCATTGAGCATTAATCGATTGGAATCAGGCAGCAATAAACCGGAAGTGGTTAGGAGCCCTCCTCTGACAGAAGCCAAGGCAAAGACTTGAAGCAAAGAAAAGAAATTATTTGATTGGCTGTAGCTTAAAGCATAGTAGGCTATTTGTGATTGGCTGTCCTGAGATTTCAAGTTCATAACCTTGAGGCATTCACAGGCTTAGCTTTTGGTTTGCTCAGGTAGGCTACCAGGCATTAGAGCTGCCTCAACCCAAGGGCCTCCTTGTTTAACTAACTTAATTTCACTGCTATTGAGCAGTAGGAAAACAAAATAAATCACAGTCCTGGGTATAGTACTATTTGAAATGCTAATCATTAAGAGCCTATGCCTTTATTATAAGAATCAGTTAATAAGCTATTTTGACTGAGAGTGGTTTCCAGACAAAAAGTAGCCTCATTAAGACTGAATTCAAGAAAAGGCTATAAACCTAATTTTGCCAACTCTGTGCAGCTGAGTCATTAGGTAGAATCATCCCATTTGAAAATCTTTTTTTTTTTTAAGATCTTATTTATTAATTTGAGAGAGAGAGAGCATAAGCTGAGGGAAGGGGCAGAGGGACACGCAGACCCCCACTGAGCAGGGAACCCGATGCAGGACTCAATCTCAAGACTCCGAGATCGTGTCCTAAGCAGAAGGCAGACATTTAACCAACTGAGCCATTCAAGCACCCTAAGAATCTGGGGTTTTTTAACAGCATACAATAGGGTTTTTGAACCCAAGACATAATGAACATAGTAAAAGTATCATTGGCACCCAGGATTCCCATATGCACTTGGCAATAAGATGGCCCACTCCAAAATTAACTTATAAGACATAGGCGAGGTCACGCACAAAACAATAATCCTCAAACTTTTTGCACACCAGACTCAAGTGGTATGTCGATTTAGAATTCACAATCCCCTGGAGACCCTGACCCAGACCATCTGTGGGGTGAGACCCAAGAATTTGCATGTGTTATCCAGCACCCCCAGCACATACACATGTGATTCTGATGCAAGTCTTCAGGGGTTTACCCTGAGAAGATGGGATGATTCCCAGGCCCAAGTTTGACCTAACCTGGCAGTCAGTATTCATAAGACTATGGTGAGCCATAGATTCTTTTTTTTTTTCTTAAGTAGGATGACAGAGGCAAACATTGTCAACAGCCCTTTGACCTGGGCCAACAGAGAGCCATGGTCTCATCTTACCACTCCTCCTTTTCTGGGCAGGATGGCAATCCCATTGTGGAGGGTGGACTCATCAGCTCATCATAGCCTGGTGCCATTAAACATCTGAATTACAGAACTAACTCCCCTCATTCCAATTTCTGCAGTCCTCTTAGAGCAACTTCCTCTTACAGAATTCAACTTTCCATGTGGCCTACTTTGCTACTGGACCATAGGCTGCTTGTATTTGGCCCCGCTTGGCCCTTCCAGTAATAATAAGCTGGCAGCCAGTTTGCTTTCTCCATCCTTCTCTAGGTTCAGTTCATGTGACTCCACTCCTGAGGAACCTTCCACTCTCCACAACTCATGGGTTGATGAGGAGGTTTCTGCACTTCCAAAGCTTAGGAGCACACTCTCAACTCTGAAATATTTTCCAATAAAATGACAACTTCTCAGACCTCCTGGGAATATGCATGGCCACACCTGACCTCACCAATGACCATTACTTTGCTTCTGGAACTAAGGAAGCTGTTGAGAGTGATCAAATCCACTTGTGAGGAAGGGTCTCTGCGCCATTTAGAATAAACTATAATCAAGGGCCAAAATAGGTTCTGATATTAGTCTCCAACTGCCTCTCTCCAGAGCCAGGTGAAGGAACAAGCCAGACAGGCAAATGAGGAAAGGACAAATGTCAAGTTCTTGCATCAGCTCTGCTCCTCATTCAGGAACAAATGGAACTCTGAGCCAGTGTGGCCAACAGAAAAGGGCTATTGAAGTCACCACTGTTTCCCAGGGCTTGTGCCCCCCAGGACTGGTTGCTACCCACCCCACAAGTACAGTACCATGCGGGTAGGCTGGAAAGAAGTTAAAGCAAGCTGTCATTTACTAAAAGCACCAATGACTTAAGGGTGCGTGTGGGAGTCTTTTGCTCCTACATAATGCCCCACATTCCCCCAGACGCCTTTGGGGTGACTCCCCAGTGGTCACAATCACACCTTCCTCCTTTGACTCTGACCCAGCAAGAGACTGAGGTGGGGCTTCACAATGGATCTGCACCCTTTTGCCTTCTCTTCACCTCCAAAACTTGGAGGTAGGGGATAGAGTGTGTGGGGTGAAAGGCATGGGACAGGGAGATTTCTTCCCCAATTTCTGCCTACTTTTCTCCAACTACCCATAGCTTCTTCCTATTTGTCCATGCTGGCCTCAAGGCCCTCTCAGAGGTTGACCTTTCCATTCAGCCTCCCTTCTGTGGCCTCCCCCAATCTCTATTTTCCTCCCTGTTATCCAATCCATAGACACCTTTACTAAGAGTCATAGTAGCCAACGTGCACTGAGTGCTCACTACAGGTCTGGAACTCTTTAAGTGCTTTATATGCATTAATGCGTTGAACCCTCATAACCCTTGGAGGACGTTTACTATCACTTCTCCATGTTAAAGCTAAAGAAACTGAAACACACATGTGCTCGGGCTCTTGCCTGAAATTACACAGCCACCTGTTCTCAACAAGACAAAAAAGCTTCCTCACCCAAATGAACTAAGAGTCAGTTGCTCACAGAAGTGAAAGACCTGTCCACTGACTTATAATGGTTCTAGTCCATGACTCCATGGTTTGACCACTGTTGGAATAAATCATTCTGAATTTTTGTTGGGAGGCAAGTGAAATGGAAAGTGTGCATGAGCTCTGAAGTTGGAATCGCTGTTAAGCCACTGGTAGCAAAGTGAACTTCAATAAGATAAGTTGCCACTCTGAGCATCCATGTTCTGATCTGTAAAATGGAGTCAATATGACAATACTTACTCCAATGAGGCGTTTGTGACTTAAAGAGGTACTGTACCTAAAGCACTGGGAATAGCGCCTGGCACATGGAAGGAACTCGGTCACTAAGAGGCATTTTTTTCCATGCATGCACACCCAAAAAAACACCTTGTGTCATTACTTTGCCCTTTTACATAGCATAACACATTGTGCTTCTTTCTCAAATAGTACTAATCATATACTCTAGATTTTAGGTCATTCATGTTCCTGATTTATCTGCCCCCCCGACACACTCCCAGAGACAGGAAATATGTTACTCATCTCTGATTTTTCAAGAATATCCAAGATATGTTATTGAATAAAAAGTGCAAAGAACAAGACAAAAAATACAAAAAAATATCATTTGTATTTTTAGATTTTATACATATAGCAAATGGTCTGTTTTTGCATTTTATGCATTCAAGATTTTTGGAAGGATAAACAAGAGATTATTATCACAATTTACCTTTGGGGATAGGTGAGGAAGAAGAAAAGGAGACTTACCTTTTATTTTATTTTAGATTTTATTCATTTATCTCAGAGAGAGAGCGTGAGAAAGAGCCTGAGCAGGGTTGGGAGGGAGCATGGAGCCCCCCAGGCGCATCACCTTTTATTTTTTCTGTTTTGCCTTTACCATGTTGTACATTAATTTTATAATTAAAAAGAAATAAAAAGAAAGTCATATACATGATAATATATAAATGTTAAGATCACTCACCTGAAAATATAGCTCAAAAGAGAAAATTTGAGGGGCATCTGGGTGGCTCAGTCGATTAAGTATCTATCTTTAGCTCAGGTCATGATCTCAGGCTCTTGGGATGGAGCCCTTCACCTCCCTCTTCCCCACTTGTGCTCTTTCTTGTGCGTGCTCTCTTGCTCTCTTTGTGCATGCTCTCTTGCTCTCTCTCTCTCAAATAAATAAAAATCTAAAAAAAGAGAGAGAGAAAGAAATTTGAGACTCTCCAAATCTAATCTAACTGAGCAGGATACAGGGAGCATGGTGGGATATGACTCGAGCTTAGACCCCAGCATGGTGAGAATGTTTAACAAAACAAGGATACTCAGCACAGAAGCTGGAAAAATCCAAGCCACACCAAGCAAGAATTGTCAGTGTTTATCCGGTACTTTTCAGGTCAAGAGCCCCTAGCTTTGAGAACATAAGTATACCGGTTTCTGGAAAGCTGACTCCATGGTGAAGAAGGAGCAGTTCATCAGATTTACCATCACATGGACACAACATTCTCTAGGACTACCCAAATCCCTTCACTCTCATTTCATGCTCGCCAAATGTATTTCTTAGTGTAAGTTATGCTGTGTAATGGATAACCCTGAAATTGCCTTGGTTTAAAGCAATAACGTTTATGTCTCTGTTGGGTCACATTCCAATGATGGTCGGTTGGGGCACAGGTAGGCTCTGCTCCACAGTCATTCAGAGACTATTTAATATTGTGGCCTCCCCTAAGCCCGTAGAGTCCTGTCCATTGAGTGCGGGAGGGAGCGAGGAAGGAGAGGGCAGAGAAAATACATCCACTCTTAAGATTCTTGGCCCAAGGTAATTCCTCGCTTTTGCTCACAGGAACTCCTCACATGACCCCAGGACAAAAAAGAGGAGGATAACATGGGTGTGGATGAGTTATTCTCCCCGCAAACAATTTCCAAATGAATAATTTAGTTTGTCTAATACTCTAAATCTAGAAAGGAAGAGTAGTGAACAACATATAGGAGCCTTTCCATCACTACAGAGCTATGTCTCCTATCTTACATTACAAGTCATCTCCTTCGTTTATTTAATGAAATCAACAATTTAACAAAATCGACAATTTAAAACCCTTAAGAATGTATTCCACTCTAGGCACACTAATAAGATCAATGTTTCTGGATCTGCAAACCTGAGAACATAACCTTGGACCAGGGTAGTCTCACCAGGTGGTCTCACCAGGACACTGCAAACCTTTGAGTTCCCTCCTAACTGGCCAGATGGTCAACTCTATAACTGCTTCTATCTAAAACGTCAGCCATTCCAAGAACTACGAGCTTCTGACTGCGAAAAAGTATGATTTGGGGTTTACCGGAACAGGGGCATAATTTTTCCAACTGAAGTTCTTTGCAAGGGGTATAAGGACAGGCAAAGGCTGAAGTCTTCCCACAGGCCAAATGTGTTGGCCTCTGAGAGCGGATGTAGCAACTTCCCACAAACTTGGTGGCTTACCACAAAGGAAATGTATACGCTCACTGTTCTGGAGGCCCAGAGTCTGAAATCAAGGGGTCAGCAGGGCTGCGCTCCCCGCAAAGGCTCTACGGGAGAATCCCTCCCTGCCTCTGTCAACCTCTAGTTAAGGCATTCCTTGGCTCCTGGTGGCATCGCTCCCACCTCTGCTCTGTCTTCGCAAGGCCTTGCCTTGTGCCTCTCTGCCCCCCTTTTTTTTGCCTCATTTAAGGAGACTCATTAAAACAGAGCAATTTCATCTCCTGGGTCCTACCCTGATTCCATCAGCAATGGGTCCGACCCATTCCAAATAGGGTCATACATATTCTGAGGTTTCAGATAGACGAATCAGGTAGATGTTAAGGACACCCCATAACCACCCCATAACCCACTGCACTAAATAAAAAGCTTCCTTGCCCAATATCATGTTCCATTCCGGTTAGGATCTTTGCAAAGGCTGATTGAGGAACCCAGGGGTGCTTGCTAAAATGACACTACATGGTATCTGGCACTTGGAGTGGTAGATAGGATCTGCAGCAGTCCTGCCAGAACACGGGGCAAACTTCAGATCACCAGTGCATGCCCTTGGGTTCTCAAAATTGAAATTATTTTTCAGTCTCCAGAACTTAAAAGGCTGCCCTGAGCTTTTTACATTTGGCCATGGCATCTCATCCCAACAGAGGACATGGCGACCAGCCATCTTGTAACTAAGAGCTTCCCTGATCACTTAGGGCAAGAGATACCTAGTAAAGGCCTTGAGTGGAACAAGGGAAGGGGTCCTGCATCGGATCACCTCAGGAATTTGGGTTTGAAAAGAGAACATGGCGATTGGCAGGCAAGTGACAAGAAGGCCACCAGGGTGGCATCTGTAGATTGGCTAACAATGTATAACTTGTTATTTCGGAGTCGGTCAATGCAAGCTGAGAGGCCGCCCATGGTCTCTTCAGACATCATCTTGTTGCCCCATGCAATACAGTTTCTCCGGGAGTAAAGAAACCGCTAGATCCGTGCTGGTACTCACGGTTATTGGAAGTTGTAATGAAGAAAACAGACAGAATAAGCTTAATGTGATGTGACACTTCTAACTGAATTGCATTGCTTCTTTGCACCCCCTCCTTTACCACTTAGATCCAGAAACCTTGATATATATGCAGACGGGAAGAGAATATCGATCACTACATCCGGTGAATTCATGCCTTCTCCCACATGTCACGCAAGCTTTTATACTTCTAAATACACTCTTAGGGCCACCAGCCCAAGAAAAGTTTGTCTGACCATTCTTATATAGTGCTTTCTTTCCAAGAACCTTAATTCTTATCTTGTAGAGCATGTCATTTCATTTTTGTGATGTCCTAAAGCTAGAACAGATTTCTGTCATCTTTAGTTTCTTTTTTATTTTTTTTAAGATTTTATTTCTTTATTTGACAGAGAGAGAGATCACAAGTAGGCAGAGAGGCAGGCGGAGAGAGAGGAGAAAGCAGGTTCCCCAGTGAGCAGAGAGCCCAGTCGCAACCTCGATCCCAGGACCCTGAGATCATGACCTGAGCAGAAGGCAGAGGATTTAACCCACTGAGCCACTCAGGGGCTCTGTCATCTTTAGTTTCTAAACATAAAAATGAAGACATACTGAGGGGAGGCAGGTAACAGAAGCAACGTACCCAAAGTAACACAGTCAGTAACAGAACTAGAACTCACAGCTGTTCTCTTGGCCAAACTAAAATGTCTGCTAAAAGATCTGGTAGAGAATAAGTTAAATGATGCCACAATAAGGAAATCGAACAAATCCAGGGTATATTTATCAGATAGGACAAATGACCTGGTTTTACAAAAAAAAATCAATGAAAGCAGAGAATTTGAGATGAGCACCGATAGAGGAAAAACAACACACGAGACAAAAATCAAATACAATATGAAGGCTTTGGCTAGTAATTTTAAAAACCCAACTGTAAAGACGCATTTTAGGAGGGAAACCCGGGTGGCTCAGCCAGTCAAGCATCTGCCTTTGGCTCAGGTCATGATCTTGGGGTCCTGGGATCGCATCCCGCTTGTTGCATGATGTACAGCCTGCTTCTCCCTCTACCTACCGCTCCCCGTGCTTGTGCTCTTTCTCTCTGACAAATAAATAAAATCTTAAAAAAAAAAAAATTTAGGAAAGACCAGAAAATCTAATATGGACTGGCTACCAGATAATATGAAGGAATTCTAAGTAATTTTAACAGATGTGACAATGGTATTGTGGTTCTTTAAGAAAATGATTTAATTTGGAGAATGAAATAATATGGTGCCAGGGCTTTTCTTTAAAATTCATTTCTTGCCTAGAAAAGCTTCGGTGGAAAAGCACTTTCCAGGCTGAAAGAGGGAGGCATGCCTCCAGGCAGAGCAAATGCCACAGTCCTTAGCTGGGAAGTGACCACATCAGGTTATCATTTACCAGAGTTCACTCAGCTGTCAAGTGGGGGGGGGGGGGTAGGGCTAGTTGAAGAAAAAGGTACCAAGGAATAGCATCCAATAGGAACCCAAAACACACATCTGGATTAAAAGTGGGGCAGGCCCAACCTCAAGCAGCGGTGTTAGAGAAAGATACTAAAAGACAACATATTTAGGGGAAGGGGGGAAAAAGCACTCAATAACTGATTCTCTTTAGGTCGTGCTCTTCTAAGAGTCCATCTGGGGAATTCTAGGATGGTTGACAGCGTTCTTCAAAGCATCACTTGCAAGACTGTCTGAGGTGTAGCCAAGCCAGACCGCAAGAAAGAGGGAAAGAGCCAAGTTCAAGACCAGTGATCTCCTCCTAGGCAAGTGAACTGGAAGTTGTTCCCAACATTTCCGTCCATATTCTATTGCTGAACACTGAGTCACGTGGTCACACTTTGCTGCAACATTGGGAAGGGGGCAGGGACATGCAGTCCCTGGAAATGCAGTCAAGATCCCACTACCATGCTAGCTCTGACGAAGAATGAGAGAGAGCGGAGTTTGCCGGATGGCTAGTAGTTTTTTTTCACCCAGCGATACCTTTATGGGTAACATCTAACTCCCCCTCTTTGTAAAACAAAGTGCCCAGTTTATTACCAGACCGGATTAGTATTTATTCCAAGTTGAAATTAAGAATTGATTAGTTACCCTAGCTGATGAAAATTATTATTCTGATAGCATATAATCTGCTTGCTGAATTCATTGATACCATGTTAATATTGAAATAAGTAGACATCAAGAGGCCATGCACGTACTTGATATGCCTTTGTCTTTCTTCTGTTTTCAGGTAGTACTTAATTCCTGAAGTGCGTATTGAGGGTGGGAAGCAGAATACTAGTAAGCCAGCACAATGCCATGTAAGAAGGAGAAATACAGGAAAGGATTATATTTCATCCACTATAGTCCTACCAACTACTTTCATAGTGGTAGCACACATGAAACAATTTTTTTAATTATGAAAATACTCTGATAATGACTCACTTAATTATACTGTAGTCTTTCCCTATGGCAATTATGATGTTTTACAATTTATTATAGTAATTGTTCTTCCCTTTTCCTTATATTTTTCCTTTATATTTACTAGTGTATTCTCAAATTATTTTTGAGCATAAGATTGCTTTGTAAAAATACCTACATCCTGAGTGAAGATAACTGTTACCTTTTTTCTCCACTATCTTCTCATCAAATAAAGAAAGCTAAGAGTAGTGTTAACAGTTGCCAAAGAAACAAAAGGCTCTCAGTTATTTCTGTGTTGTGATGGCTCGCCTCTTGCTGTTGCTAAAAGCAAATAAGATCCAGCCAAGAAGCTGTGTTGTTGTTGCTTAGTTGGAGGGAAAGTTCAGGGCACACATAAAGTTCAAGATGACCTTCTAGGAGAGCAAAGTGTAAGCATCCTGCCCTGTCCCACACAAGGGAATAAAGTGTACAATGACGGTTAGAGTCTGTCTTCCTGAGTCAGATGTGCTGCCCCTATCATCAACAGAAACAATAGCACAGGAAATGTTGCTCCAACCTTGCTAACTGATTGAGCTTCTGGAAAACAAGGGATGGTCTAGAACCTTCATGATGAGAAGAGATATCTGTCATTTACAGGTCAACATAGCAAGCACTGTGCAGGCCCAGATGTGACCAGGCCTCTGTGGCAAGTAATACAGGCTGTGTCTTATCCTTTGGAGCAGCCAAGAATGGCCTAAACTCACTGCCATGCTGGGAGGCTCCAGAGGGGACCCCTGGGAGAAGGTTTGAGAACCGATGTGGAAGAGGGGACTTCACCCTTAACATTATCATCGCAGTGGTTAACAAGATAGAGTAAATACTCTCTACACCTATAGTCTCCATGAACCTATTGCACAGTTCATCGAATTAAATGCCCTGACACACTGTGCCGGGTGCCCAGGATCCCATTGTGAACAAGGCCCAGTTTGATGAAGGGCTTACCCAGCTGATGATGTCAGTACTGGGGGAACAGTCTAGGCCAGATTTCAGAGGAGGAGCCCGAGCCTCCTGAAGATACCTGCCTGAAGACCAGGAAAGGCTCGCCGCCATGGGTGCTGGGGCTGAGGCAGACAGGGAGCAAGGTAATGCCTCCAGGGCACGTGGAACCCCGCACACCATGAACAGTTCGCATGTGATTTGTGGGACAACGTTCATTTCTTAAGGGCTTTGTTGAAAAAGTTGAGGAATTATCAAAAATGGCTGCCATTCCACAATCGCCAAACTGTGGAAAGAGCCAAGGTGCCCATCAACAGAGGAATGGATAAAGAAGATGTGGTCCATATATACAATGGAATACTATGCCTCCATCAGAAAGGATGAATATCCAACTTTTGTAGCAACATGGACCGGACTGGAAGAGATTATGCTGAGTGAAATAAGCCAAGAAGAGAAAGTTAAGTATCACGTGGTTTCACTTACTTGCGGTGCATAAGGGGTAATGTAGAGGACAGCGGGAGAAGGAAAGTAAAATGGGAAGTAGGGTAATCCAGGGAGAGAAACGAAACAACAGAGACTTTGGACACAGAAACAAACTGAGGACTTGGAGGGAGGGGGGTGGGGGGATGGGAGAGCCTGGTGGTGGGTACTGGGGACACCTAAAGCGTGGAGCACTGGGTGTGGGGAATGGGGAATGAATCTTGGAACACTGGAAAAAAAAAATTTTTAGTAACAATAAAAAAAATAATAATAAATAAATAAACTCTTCTTTCCTAAAAAAAAAAAAAAAAAAAATGCCTGCCATTTATTAAGCCAAACCTTGTGCTAAACAATATGTATATATATGGACATATATTCATCTGCTTGGGTAGCTATAACAAAATACCACAGACTGGCTGGGGGCTTGAACAAGGGAAGTTGTTTTCTCCCATTTCTGGAGGTGGGAGGTCAAAGGTCAAAGTGCCAGCAGGGGTGGGTTGCTCTGAGGCCTCTCTCTCTGGCCGTCCTCTCGCAGCCCCTTCACAGGGCTGTCCCTCTGGCAAGCGTGCCCCTGAGTTCTCTGTCTGTGTCTTAACCTCTTATAAGGACAGTCACATCGGGTTAGGGCCACCCTAGCAGCCTCATTTGAACTTAATACCTTTTTAAAGGCCCTATCTCTCAAATACGGTCACATTCTGAAGGAATGGGGGTTAGGGCCCGAGCATATGAATTTTAAAGAAACACAATTCTGTTTATAACATGCATATAAATATATACATATTTCTATGTATAATTTAATCCTCAACAACCCTGGAACAATGCTGCTATTCCATTTGACAGATAAGGAACTGAAGCTCATGTCACAGAGTCGTGTCAGAACTATGCACCCAGGACTGTCCGCTTACAAAACTCGGGCCTCTCATGCCATTCTTTGAAGGGAGAGAAAATTAGCAGCAATCATGAAAATTCTTCTGTTACCAGATACCCATTCACACTCAGTCACGGCATTCATCAACCCAGCGTTTACTGCGCACATACTTATGGACCCAGGCAGCAGTGGGAAGGCTTGGAAGTCATGACTCTTCCATTGAGAGAGCTGCAGAATTAAGCTGGAAATGATTTTTATATCTGCACGAATTGTCTGCATAAGACAAGAAGCTTATGGATAGGAAACACACAATTCTGTCAAGTTCAAGGGGTGGCAGAGCTAGGAGAAAAGATTAGCATGCAAATTCCAATCAACAAATGTAGGTTTATGCACACTGTTAACAGAAGATTTAGGAATAACTTGAATCTGAAGGATATGGAATTACGTGGCCACCTTCTTTAAGTTTTGGGGTCCCTGATGAAGGAACCAGGCTAGGGCCAGGGTCCTACCGTGTTACAGATATGAGATATGTTACATTAAATTACCTTGGGAAGGCAATCCCTAACCATGACTATTGTTTGGTGGGTAAGTGATTTAACCTCAGGAGGATTTAGAATTAAGTACAGCAATGTTAGAGAGAATGAAACTTGTATTATTAATATCTTGATATTAAATAATATGTATCTATTAATACTACAGTACTCAAAATACTTCAAAAGAATTTGGCCTTTTAGTTATTTGTCAGTCTTGTAATTCCTATTGAACACATATAACCGGATTCATTTAGACTTCATGATTTTTTCTGAAGAGAGTTCTATTTCTTTGAGCTTTTTAAAAGTTTATTTAGGGCACCTGGGTGGCTCAGTGGGTTAAAGCCTCTGCCTTCGGCTCAGGTCATGATCTCAGGGTCCTTGGATCTAGGCCTGCACTGGGCTCTCTGCTCAGCAGGGAGCCTGCTTCCTCCTCTCTCTCTGTCTGCCTCTCTGCCTACTTGTGAGCTCTCTGTCAAATAAATAAATAAAATGTTTTAAAAAAAAAAAAAGCTTATTTATTTTAGTAACCTCTACACCCAATGTGGGGCTTGAACTCAAAACCTTGAGATCAAGAATCTCATGCTTTTCCAACTAAGCCCGTCAGGTGCCCCTAGACTTAGGATTTTAAATTGAAATCTTATGAAGTTTGTATATCACATCAGCACTTAGAATTAAGGCTGGCTATATTTATGTTTTATTTATCAGGTTTATAGGAACTAATCATTTAGGAAGTTTTAAGGGTCAGACATCTGAAGTACTCTAGAAGGGAATCAACATATCTATTAGTCATAATTGCAGTTTCAAATATATAAAACTTTAGAGCTATAAATGAGACAAAATATTAATCAAAGTCTCCATTTACTATATTCATAAAAAGAGTCATAATATTTCTAAATTGACCTCAAAAGAAAGAACTTGATTTTTTTTTCTATGTAACCTAAATGAATGAATGGACACAGGTACAAAAGAGGTCAGATAAGTACACAGAGGCCAGATCACAAAGGGGCTAGTATCCTGGGGAAAGACGTTTCTGTTTTAACCTGTAGGCACTGCTGAGACATTGAAGAATTTTCATTAACTTGATCAAAAATTCTGTCAAGGAGCTCACACTGGGAAAAAAACAAAGTGAACCACGACAAAAGACAGGAAAACTACTGAAGTTCAAGTAAGAGATTTTAGAGAGTAAGAGGGAAAATGAGGGTAGAAAAAATAGGATCTTGCTGAGGGCAAAATGAGTACCTA
This sequence comes from Spilogale gracilis, assembly GCA_004023965.1. Taxonomy (NCBI): domain Eukaryota; kingdom Metazoa; phylum Chordata; class Mammalia; order Carnivora; family Mephitidae; genus Spilogale; species Spilogale gracilis. Next base: position 33,133 of record PITA01012567.1, read on the forward strand.
AATACATTCTCCTGGGTCATGCATACCTGCTGGTGGTAGGCTGTGGAATTTATCAAAAAGAAGAACTAAGGGAATGAAGGAAGGAAGGCAGGAAATGAGGATGGAAAGGAAAGAGGAAAAGAGGGAGGGAGGGAGGGAAAGAAGGAAGGAGGGAAGCTGAGTCAGAAACTGAGTGAGAGGCTTAGGCTAGAAGGCCTTTGGGGCATCAAGAACAAATAGGGCATAAGTGAGATTTTCTAAAGACGCATGTACAAGGCAGGGGAAGAGAATAGGGCTAGAGACAAAAATCAGGAGATAAGTCAACAGTGAAAGTGGAAGGAATAAAAAAAGAATCAGATCAAGAACGTGTAGCAGGAGGGGTAGGAGCATATCCGGACAGTAAAGTCCTAGTCTCAGCCAGGGGAGGCTTTCCAAAGGGGGAAGAAAGTGAGCTCATATGTCAAAGGGAGGATGAGAATAGATATCGCACGGTCTGCCCAGCCGGGTGTGGGAAGAACATCATCCCACACTTACCTCTGTAACATTTCTGATAAAATACTGAAGGGCAAGGGGCTTTCTCTGCCTTCCAATTCTCCCTAGAGGCCCGAGATCTAGTAACTCCCTGACCCCCACCACAGTCATGTGTCAGCGAGCCTTTCTCTTAGTATCACACCCCCAGTGACCACCTCTGCCTTTAAGAAACTCTGCCCTTTTTGGACTTCTGTGATTTAGCTCTTTTGTGGCTGTTTCTCTTCCCCCACCTCTGGGCAGCTCCCCTCCCCCACCCCCTCCTTTTCTTCTTTCTCTCCCTCCTCACTGCCTGCTTTTCCCCAGGCTCAGTTCTCACTCCTCTGCTGGTCTTATTCTGTGCTCCTGGGATAATTCTGCCAGATTGATTTGATTTCCTCCTTCAGTTATAATTTTTCAGCTGATGTTTCCTGGAAATTACAAAATGTTGCTATTGTAGATGTTCAATACATCATCACAGGGAAAGAACCATTGGATGTGTACCCCACATTCAGCATCGCAGATACAAAGTTCTGCCCATACCTCATCCATTATTCTCCTATTCTCCTTTTTCTATTATTTTCAAGTAGCTGTAGGCAGCTTGGTACTCCCAAGTTTCTGGGACCATTGGCAGGAATAATAATGACTTATCCAACTGCAGTAGCAAATCCAACCACATAACCACTATTTCTGCAAGAGAGCTGAAAATTTTGTACAGCCTTGCTTGCTAGAGCACTCCCCGAGAATATACTCGATCTGTCAGAGATGTCACGTGGTCAGCACGGCCCATGCAGTGGGTCACACATCATTAGCCACTTATTTCAATAAGAGATGGTTTTACAATTTTATCATATTTCATCGATCCTAAGACTTACCTACTTTTCAGGTTGTTACTTCTCAGAAACTGAGATGCGTCTCACAGGTGTACTAGCAGTTTTTGGTTTATTGGAACATGAATTAATGATATGTCTTACGCTCTATGGTATCCTAGATTTAATGGAGTTTTGGTATTTTGAGAATAAGATGCAAAAGTAAATTTGTCTCAGTCTGGGAGACAATAAGGGTCTGGGTTAAAATGTCAGCACTGACCCTTGCTGGCTCCAATAACCTGGGAAATTTCCTCAGTCTCTCTGAGCCTCCAGTTTCTAACATGAAAAACTGGGTTAAGGGACTAGTACTATCTACCCTATAAGGTTTCGAGAGGTTTAAGCATTACTGTGTGATGTGCTCACACCGTGCCTCGCGTGCAATAAATACTCCTCGTCCTCTTGCTTTTTCAAAAGGAAGAGCGGATAGAAGCAGAGGGACAATATTGGATTCTTATTTTGAATGAACTAGGCAAACAAGTCTTTCGTCATCATTATCAAAGAGAAAGAATAAAGAAATAGCTTGCAATCCAGAGCTGAATAGAGTCCTACAACAGGCTGGGGGAATTCTCATGCTTGATCAGGAGCAACATTTCTACAGGTGATAGGTGGGTTGGCACTGCTCCTTCCTCCCTACCTCACGCCTCTCACAAACATCCACAGTTGGGCTGTAGGCCCAGATTTACCCTGGAGGAGGTCCACCTTCCCTCTGTGAGAGCCCAGTCTGGCTTCTCAACTAAGGTGGTCACTTTAGTCAATCGATTTGAGGTGTTTACCAAAATATTTTGTTTGGTTGGTTAGTTGGGTTTTGTTTTTCTTTTTTGGTTTTTTCTTTCTTTTTTTTTTTTTCATTTTTCATTTTTTTATTTTTTGAAGGTTTTTCTTTTAAGGAAGAAATTATAAAACTATATACAGTAGAATCTGATTTTAGTAAATATGCATAAATTCATGGAAAAGGAACTGAAAAGATATATGCCAAATTGCTAACTGGATGGTAGGATGGTGAGGCTTTTTTATTTTCTTCTTTTCACTCCATTTTTCTTTAATTTGTCAATAACTGAAATGAATTGCTTTTGTAAAAAAAATGTTTTTAGGGCGCCTGGGTGGCTCAGTGGGTTAAAGCCTCTGCCTTCGGCTCAGGTCATGATCTTAGGATCCTGGGGTCGAGGCCCACATCGGGCTCTCTGCTCAGCAGGGAGCCTGCTTCCTCCTCTCTCTCTGCCTACTTGTGATCTCTCTCTCTCTCTGTCAAATAAATAAATAAAACTTAAAAAGAAATATTTAAAAAAATGTTTTTAATCTTTTCATTGTATAAAAGAAGAAAAAGTGGCTTGTTTTCAACAGTGTTTAGGAGAGTCTCTCTTCAGCCCGTGTCCCAGAGGTTATTTTTATGAATTTGGACACACCTAGGAGACATTGATTCCGTGTTTCTAAAAAGTAGTCCCCTGTGGGCTATTGCAGCACAGACACAGAGTGATGGAACATTCACACACACTAATGGCAACTCAGAGTGAAACAGAACTTTCTAAGCAGGCCTTAAGTGAGCCCAGTGTAGAAGAGATGAAATAATCAGCTTACACTGACACAACCTGAGAAAACTATTTTCTTTTTGGAGTACACAGGAGAATCATTTTTTTTTAAATTGTTTAGCAATGCAAAGCAATATGAATTGGCCTTCCAACATGTCTTACCAAATAGGGAGCAGTATTTGAAAATAAGAAATTAACTTGTTCCCTAATCCTGTGTGCGTCTCAGTTCCTGCCCTAACAACAGGAGCCCAGAATAAGGACTCAGACGATACAGCTAATTCCCCTCTGCTATGGTCCCGAGGTAAGTGTTGGCGGTTCAGGTGGTAAGGCAGCCATCCATCTCATCACTCTGCCATCTGGGAGGGTGGCACCCTCATCCGTGTGGTCAGACTGGTTCCCCATCACATCTGCTTCCTTTCTCAAAGGAAGGGAAAGGAGAAGAAATAGGAGGCAAGCAGTTGCTCATTAAGAAAGTGATGGAAGTTGGGGCGCCTGGGTGGCTTAGTCGTTAAGCGGTTGCCTTCAGTTCAAGTCATGATTCCTGGGTCCTGGGATCAAGCCCCATGTTGGGCTCTGCCCTGGGCATGGAGCCTGCTTAAGATTTTCTCTCTCCCTCTGCCTCTGCCCCTCGCCACTGCTAGTGCTCCCTCTCGTTCTCATTCTCTCTCTGTTTGAAATAAACAAATAAAATCTTTTTTAAAAAAAAGAAGAAGAAAAAGAAAAAGAAAATGGGGTAAGTTGCCCACATCATTTCCCTCACAACCCAGTAGTAAGAGCTCAGTCCCATACCTTCACAAAAAGAGACTGAACACTATGGCTACCTGGGCACCATCATATCTATCTGGGAAGAGTAGTGACTCCCAGTTAAAGATCAGGGAGACGGGTGTACACAAGAAAAGCTAGGCAGCACTTGGCTGCTAGTGGACAGTTGCAGTTTCTGCAACAAAGAACAAGTTTTGGGTTTTTATTTTTTAAGATTTTATTTATTTATTTGAGAGAGAGAGAAAGAGCATGCATGAATGCAAGGTGGGCAGAGAGAGAGGGACAGAATCCCAAGCAGACTCCTAGATGAGTGTAGAGCCCAATGAGGGGCTTGATCTCACAAGCCTGAGATCACAAACTGAGCCGAAAGCAAGAGTCGGACGCTTCACCACCTGAGCCATCCAGGCACCCCAGGACGGCATATTTCTGTCTTAAAACTTTGCATTCTTTTCTGTCCACCCACTTGCAAAATTGGATGGGTAACGATTTCAGGGCAACAGGCAAGCAGTGCTGGGAGCCACCAGAAGCCAGAAGAGGCAAGGAACAGACACCCCCGCAGCCTCTGGAGCGAGCAAAGCCCTGCCCGCGCCTTGGTTTCAGCCCAGGGAGACTGATTGCTGACTTCTGGCCTCCAGAACTGGGAGAGAATAAATTTCTGCCGTTTTAAGCCACCCAGTTGTAATTTTTATAGCAGCCACAGGAAATGAACACAAAGTCAATGCCTTTGACTTTCGTCTCAGAAGTTTTTCCCAGCCATAGCCCTGGGCCAAAGTGTTCTGATTCTAATATTGCCTATAAATTAGAGTTAGCGATTTGAATTTAGCTGAGCATTTGCCTAAGAAAAATAAATCTCTGAGTCTCTCTAAGCAAAAGGAGTGGACTCTAATCAGTATTCAGAGTTTCATAATACCAATATAAACAAGGGTCCCTTATTTGGGGAATGTGGAATTGGAAAGAGGACCACACTTCATTTTCACTCATTAACTCATTCAGTAAATATTCACTGGACACCTGCCATGGGCCAGGCCCTGAGCTCAGAATTGGGGAAACAGGGATGTATAAGATAAAGCTCCCCCCAGGGAGCTTGTCTAGCTCAGCTTTCAGTGACAGAGAAAAAGAAAGAAGATCTAAGATGGAATAAATACATTTGAGAAGCCCGCTTTATAAAAAGATGCGAGGAAAAAAAAAAAAGCAAGTGAAATACTTTATACTCTCCAAACATTTTAATACTGTCTAGGAACAAAACATGTTTTATGAGGAAAGGAAGCCTTCCTGAGAGGGGAAATCAAGCCAGGAGAAGGTCGGTGTATCACCTGACCCAGAACAAGCCCCCAGGGCACACACAGACACAAAACTTCCCCAAACACAAGATGTTATGAGGGAAAAGGAAGGTCCAGCAGATGCATTGACTTCCTACTACCTTGTGCTTTGCAAAGGATCTCAAAATCATATAAAAGACCAAAATATGTATAGAGTTTCTTAATTTCTAAAACCAAAATCTCCTTAGCAGCTGAGCCAAATGAATTAAAATTAAATTTCCATTTTCATCAATGTTGATAACACCATTTTCCTCTATATAAAGCCTACCGTAATCCAAATTCTACTATAGGTTTATGAAGTCTGACGCTGACACAATTATCTTCACATACAGAGGGGAGGGAGGTCATAATCATCTAGGGGGCAAAGCCGAATTGCCCACGGGAGCTGACTACATAATCAAATTATCCAGTTTGAAGGGCAACTTGGATAATTCAAGACCATGAAGGACAAGCAGAGCCTTCCTGTATTGCCCAGTAAGTTTCCATGGCTTAATATTTTTGTGCGAAATTGCCTTGATTCTCCATTTCATTTTGCATTTTTTTAGACACAATCAGTGGGAATTTTTTCATCGCAGAGTGGCAAAGTGACAAGCATTCTTGCTAAAGAAATCTAATATCACACATCCTGACAAATCTCTTTGGACTCTCCTCACTTCATTCAAAGATTCAGAAGTGTCTGACAGATTGGTGGGCAGGCCAGCAGGAACCTGATTTGCCTGAATAGCTTCCTGGGAAATTCTACCACCCAAGGGAAGCTCGGAAAGGTCAGGCATGAGCTCGGCCCAGTAACAATGCCTCCCTGGTCCCAGAGGAAGGGTGATTCTGAGCGCAACCTGGTCTGTGAATTAGATTTGTCCACCAGCCCAGCCCCCACAGACTCAGGTCAGAATCCTAGAGAGAGACATAAAAAACTACAACAGCATTTTTTACTAAAATTTGCTGATCAATAGTAACATCACTAAAAGGGGACCGCCGGCCATTATGGATCTCTTAATGAGCTGTGTTAGGAAGTATTCTACACCACCTACAAAGTATTCTTGCCCCCCACTGCCTCCCACAAAGCATAACAATAACTGAAACAGAATCTCATCAAGCCTCTAGACCTCATTGTTACCAATTGCCAGGAAACACAGGGAGCAGAGAAGCATGGTGAACCCCACGATGATGACATAATCAGCCAAATACAGAATGTGAACAATGCCATGGCATGAAGGACCAGTTTCCTTGAATACATACTTATTAAAAGGAGTAGTGAGATTTATTATAGGTAGCAAGAGAGATACAACCAAGTGGACCTTCTTTAGATATCGATTCAAACAAATTGTCTGGACAAAGGAAACAATTGGAGAAAATTGAACATGACTGAGAATTTAATAATATATTAAGAAATTCTTCTTTCAAGGTATGATAATATTATGGTGCTTACATTGGGGAAAGAAGTCTTTACTTCTTAAATATAATAATGAAATACTTAAGGGGAAGATGCTATGTCTGGGATTTGCTTTAAAATATTCCACTGGGGGAGGGAAGAAGATGATGAAGAGTAGGGTGGGTAGAGAAAACAAGAATGATAAAATACTGATTATTGTTGCAGCTGGCTAATGTCTGCAGGTGACTCATTATACTATTCCCTCTGTGTTTGAATAAGTTTGAAGTCTCCATAACAGAATTTTCAAGAAGTGCATGAAGCACCATTTTCTTTTTCTACCCTTACGTCCCACTACTCTGCAGCAGAAACCCTCCACCTCCATATCCTTGGTGTATAAGGATAATCCTTCACCTTAGATATCTTGGGCTAGGTAACTTTGTAGATATGCAGTCCCACCCCTGCATGGCTCTACATCCATACAACACTCTCTTAAAATTCTCTCCAGCCCTTTTCTGAGCTATCCTTCAATACCCAGTTCAAATCCCTGCCTCCTTCCCCAAAGATTCCTCCCTGAGTACCTCCAAATATCATGGGCATTCTCTCCCTTCTCTGGACTCTCCGAGCACTTCACATCAGTTGGTCTCTGTCACAGTTTGCTTTAATTTCTTGGTTACATTTTAGTATTTTGCGTACCTGATTGGGTGTGAGGCTCTCAAAGGGCAGCATGCATGTTTGCTTGTTTCTCTTTTGGCTCAACAAATTTACCCCAAAATCTCTCCTAAATAATGTCAACTAATTAGGAAATCATGGGGATGTCTCTCGAAAAACCTTGACTTAAAGAATAACACACTGAAAAGAAGGAGGAGGAGGACGGAGAGGGAGGAGGAGGAGAAGGAGGAGACATTGAGAATTGAGATAGAATCTGGAAACCTGAATTAGTCCTGGCATTAGTCAGGATTGAAGTGACAGAAAATTACAACGTATTAATTAAAGTAACTGAAAAGTTGAGGGATAGATTCAGAGACCTAATGATCTTTTCAGACCTGTCTCCCCTTCCACTTTTCCCCATTTCTAAGCTTTGCTATTTGTGAGACCCAGCTCTTATCAGCCTGGCTTAAAAATACTGAAAGAGGGGGCGCCTATGTGGCTCAGTGGGTTAAAGCCTCTGCTTTCGGCTCAGGTCATGATCTCAGGGTCCTGGGATCGAGGCCCGTGTCGGGCTCTCTGCTCAGCGGGGAGCCTGCTTCCTCCTCTCTCTCTGCCTGGCTCTCTGCCTACTTGTGATCTCTCTCTGTCAAATAAATAAATGAAAGAGGGGGCCTGGGTGGCACAGTCAGTTAAGCTTCTGACTCTTGGTTTCAGTTGAGATCATGATCCCAGAGTCCTGGGATGGAGTCCCACCTAGGGCTTCCCACTCAGCTCAGAGTCTGCTTGAGATTCTCTCTCCCTTTCCCTCGGCCCCTCCCACTCATTCTCTCTCTCTAAAACAACTAAGTAAATCTTTAAAAAAAAACAAAACACTGAAAGAAAGACAATGTAATTTTTTTTCTCTCTCAACACACATCCATACAAACCTCAATGAAAATTCTGATTGGTTCAGATTGCAATTCAGTGTCCATCCTTCAGCCAGTCACTGTGGTTAAGGAACAGGACATAACAATTGGCCAGATCTGTCTCACACATGATCTCTATGGCCAGTGGTTAGACAGACCAGTGAGATCTACATGGAGGGTGTGACAGCTCCCCATGGAGAAGGGAAGTACAGTTAGCAAAAGAATGGGGAAAGGAATGCTGGAAAAGAACCCATTGCCACCTCCCCAAAAAAGACCTTTACCACAGCCCTATTTCGCCCCAGGTGGACCTGAGCCACCTATTTAACAACTTTGTCACATTTTGTTGCACTCTTACTGTGTATCAGATGATGCACCAGTGCTTTGTAATGTAATTATGATTACATTTATAAAATCATGTAATGTATATACATTATGTCTGGTTCTTTGGACAACTCAAGAAGGTAAGTATTATTAGACCCATTTTACAGATGAAAAAACTAAGACTTAAGTAGTCCAATGGATCTGTGTCTTAGTTTGGACTGCTCTAACAAAGTACCATAGACTGAGTACCTTAGAAACAATGGAAATGTATTTCTCACAATTCTGATAGCTAGAAGTCCAAGCTCAAGGTGACAGCATGATTGAGTTCTGGCGAGACCCCTCTTCTGCTTGCATACTGACAATTTCCTATTGTATCTTCTCATGGCAGGAAGAGAAAGAGGAAGCAAATTCCCTCATGACTCTTATTAAGGCCCTAATCCCATTCTAAAGCTCTACCCTCATGACCTCAGAATCATCTCCCAAAGTCCCCACCTCCTAACACCATCCCACTGGGAGGTAGGGTTTCAGTATATGAATTTTGGGGAGGCACATTCAAGCCATAACAACCTGTTCAAGGCCGCCTACGCTTTCTACCACAACTGTATCTTTGTGCTTCAGTTTCTCTCTCTGGGGATTCCTGATATCTCTCAACCTCACAGAGATGTTTTAAACATGAAGGAAAAAGAACTATGGCAAGGTTTTGAGACTTACTCATTTCTCCCAGCAGGCTTGGCCTTGCATCTTTTCACATGTGACCTTCCATGACTTCAAGGCTGTGGCTTCCCCGGAGTCCTCCTGACCCTTCCAATGACACCAGCACTATCTACTTGCTCTGGATTCCCTGGTGCCATACCCACAGTGCTCTTGGGGCACCTACCATCTGCCCTTCCTTATCATAGAAATGGATGTTAGCTCCCCCACTAAACTGTAAGCTATTGAGAAAGGGGGCTGGTACTGATTCAATTTTATATATAGCATATGTTTAGCCTATATATAATGGGTTTTTAATAAACATGTTTTAATTAATTAATACATTTGCTTAACTAATTAATGTGTGGGTGAGAAGGTCCCCTGTAAATTCAAGGTACAGCTGTTCGGACTTCAAATAAAAACACAGAATGTTGGGACTGTAAGAGATCACTGAAACTGAGACTCAGCTTGCAAACTATTTGTTACTGATCCACAGCAAACTGGGTCAAGAAATTGAGAGTAGCATTTAGTGACTTTTGTAGTACTTTGGCAGATTAGATTTATGTGTTCAATTAATAATAAAGAAAACGTTAGACTTATATTTTGTATGCCTTTGCTTTTTAAGTTTATCTTTCTAATCATTTATTTTTACCATTTTCTACCAAGTATCAGTCCAAATGGATTGGAAGTGAAAAAAAATGAATTCTTTGCCAGAGCTCATTTGAGCAGCATGGATCTCATCTAAACCCTCACTCAGAACAGGAGTCTTTATTTCTGACCAACTCATCTCTTTTTAACACTTTGCAGTGGAACATTCACACCATTAATTCCCACTTGCAGGCTGTTTTCATAACTTAACTATTTCTATTATGACCTCGGAAGGTTCTCTTTCAGAGAAGAAAGACAGACTTCCTCAGCTGAGAGTGAAGTTGGGGGGAGGGGCGGTGACAGTCTTCAGCAAGAAGTGGAAATTTCACTGAACTCATTTCTCAGGCTTAGTTTTCTCATCTGCAAAATAAGAACTTTCCATTTCTGACATTTTATGATCCCACTATTCCTTCGTGCCCTTTTCAATTGCCCTGAGATGTGAGGCAAGTTCCGGCCTCTGGAGAACAGTTCACTGCAGCCCTGTCCCTTGCAAACAGCTCCCTCTTTGACATTTAGTGACATGATTATACAACTCAGGTACATCCCATGTATCATTTACATGGGATAAATAATATTACACCATTCAAAATCCAAATAAAATGGGCTCTCTGTAGGAAACAGATCTCTGCTCTCCTATACACTGTAAATTTTATAGCAATAATAATATAGTTAACAATTATTGAGCCCCTAGTGTATGCCAGGCATTGAGAAAAGTGCTTTACATAAATTGTCTCATTTATCTATCAAAATAACAGTTAAGAAGCTAATGTTACTATTCCCATTGTACAGACAAGAAAACCGAGGTATGGGGTAGGTTAAGAAACTTGCCCAAGATATGTAACCGACGAGTGAGTGGACCAAGATTAGAATCCTGCTGATGTTAACCCAGAGCCTGCATTCTTAACCACTGTAATAGTAGGAGGGAAATGAAAGGCATAAAACAAATGAAAAATAGTGAAGCATGCTATCTCTTCAATATAGGTATCATATTTATTACATGGCAGCTCAGGATCCCAAACGCACAAAAACTGAAGACTCCTAGCCTTCTTAAGATGTAGGCCTAGAACTGGCAGAGCATTGATTCTAACACATTTTACTGATTAAAACGAGTCACAGGGTTGACCCTAATGGAATGGGCCCACACAGGAGTTATGGTTCACTGGGGCTCATCTCTCAAAATGAGTTACTTTGTCAATAAGCCAATAGATAAAACATAGAATAGAATACTAAAAAATATCCTATTAAGCCAGAGAAAGCAGAAAAGGGAGGAAAAATAATAACACAGAATAGATAGAACTAAAAAAAAAAAGGCAAGATGACAGATTTAAACTTAAGTATATCAATAGTTACATTAAATATAAATGGACTACACACTCCAATTAAGACAGAGATTATTAGACAAGATTTTTTTTAAAAAAAGCAAAGCCCTACTACATGTAATCCACAAGAAACCCACTTTAATATTAAAACGTAGATTTGTTAAAAATAAAACAATTGGAAAAAGATGTAGAATGCTAGCTATAGTTACAAAAAAGGAGGAATGGCCATATTAATATCAACCAAAGAAGACTTTAGGTTAAGATATATCATCATTAATAAAGAAAGATATTTCATATTGACAAAAGTTCAGTTCACCACAAATGACATAGTGATTTTAAACGTATATGCATTTAAAAATAAGGCCTTTAAATACATGAAGCAAAATCAGACAGAGCCAAAGAGAGAGAAAAACCCACATTTGCTAAACCCACGTTTGCTATCACAACATTCCTTACTTAGTAACTGATAGAACAAGGATCAGAAAATCAGAAGAATATATATAACATGACTAACAAAAGCAATCAAAACTGCTCACCCAGCATTTATAAAAGCTACATCTAACAACTGTAGGATATGTTTTTTTAAATTGACCTGGAATATTCATCAGTAAAAATCATGTGCTAAGATATAAAGCACATCTCAATAAATTCAGAAGAATTGAAACCATAAAGAGTAAATAAATGTTCTAACTATAGTGGAATTCAATTAGAAATTGATTGCAAAAAGAAATATGTGAAATATCCAATTATTTTAACACTAAGAAACATACTGTACTATAAAGTGTGGCTCAAAGAGGAAACTAAAGGAAAGATTTTTAAATATTTTGAACAGAGCGATACTGAAAGCATAACATATCAAAAGTTGTGAGATGCAACTGTACACCTGAAACTAACATAACACTGTATGTTAATTATGCTGGAATTTTTAAAGATTCTAAATAATTTAAAAATGGAACATTAAAATTTTTTAAAGCTAATAGGAAAACCAAATTCTCTCGCTATTATGTGGACTTAAAATGGCAACAGATGTTTCATATTTTAAGTTAGCATCAGTTTTGGGGGAATAACGTCTATCTGCCTTTATTCATTTTGAATCATTTGCCAAGTATATGGCATTAAAGTTACAAAAAAAATAAGTTGTAAGATATAAACTAAACTAATGTTTAGGAAATGTATAAGTTTAAATGTTTATATTAGAAAAGAAGTTTAAAACCAGTGATCTATGCTTCCACCTTAAGAAGCTAGGAAAAGAAGACTCACACAAAAGTAATGAGGAAAAAATTAATATAAGAACAGAAAACAGTGAACTAGAAATTGGCAAAGAATGAAGTAAAATCAAAACTTGGGTTCTGGACAAAATAAATAAAATTGATAAACCTCTAGATAGACCGATTACAGATAAAAGAAGATAAAATACAATACAAATTGTCAATATCAGGAATAAAAGAGTAAACAACACTATGAATTCTACAGATATGAAAAGGGAAATAAGGAAACATGAAAGCATTATGCCAATGAACATGAGAAAATTAGTTAAAAAGGAAAATTTTCCTGAAAGACATAAACTACCAAAACTAAAACAAAATAAATAATCCAAATAATTTTGTATCTATTAAAGCAGTTGAACTTGTAACTAAAAATTTTCTCATGGGAAAAATTCCAAGACTTTACTGGTGAATTCTATCAAACATTTAAGGAAGAAACACTACCCACTTTTAAACAAACTCTTTCAGAAATAGGAGAAGGAGGGAACATATCCCAACTCATTTTATGAAGCCAGTATTACACTAAAATCAAAACTAGGTGAAGACATTGTAAGGGCATGCCTGGGTGGCTCAGTCAGGTAAGCATCTGCCTTCAACTCAGGTCATGATCCTAGGGTTTTGCCATCAGGTCCTGCATGGGGTTCCTTGTTGAGCAGAGAGACTGCTTCTTCCTCTACCTGCTGCTCCCCCTGCTTGTGTGTGCACTCTCTCTCCCTCTCTCTCTCTATCTTTATCTCTGGCAAATAAGTAAATAAAATCTTAAAAAAAAAGGGACATTGTAAGAAAGAAGGAACTACAAATTAATATCCTTCTTAGACACATAGGGATCATAGATACAAAAATCTTCAAAGATTGGCATGCTAAATATTAAATATTAAGGGATGTAATAAAAGAGTGATAAAACCAAGTGAAGTTTATCTCAATAATGCAAGATTGTTTCCATATTTAAAATTCAATCAAGGGGAGCCTGGCTGGCTCAGTCAGTAGAGCATGTGATTCTTGATCTCAGGGCTGTAAATTCAAGCCCCATGATGAGAGTAGAGATTACTTAAAAATAAAATCTAAGGGGTGCCTGAGTGGCACAGCCAGTGAAGCATCTGACTTAAGATTCTCTCTTTTTTTTTAATCTTTTCTTTAATATTTCATTTATTTATTTGAGAGAGAGAGAGAGAACATGAGAGGGGAGAAGGTCAGAGGGAGAAGCAGACTCCCCGTGGAGCTGGGAGCCCAATGTGGGACTCGATCCCATGACTCCAGGATCATGACCTGAGCTGAAGTCAGTGGCTCAACCAACTGAGCCACCCAGGCACCCTCTCTTTTTTTTTTTAATTATTTTATTTTTTCAGTGTTCCAAGATTCATTGTTTATGCCCCACACCCAGTGCTCCATGCAATACATGCTCTCAGTACCCACCACCAGGCTCTCCCATCCCCCCACCCCTGCCCCTCCAAGACCCTCAGTTTGTTTCTGAGTCCAAAGTCTCATGTTTCGTTTCCCTCCCCTAATTTCCCTACTTCCCATTTCCTTTCCTTCTCCTACCCTCCTCTATATTACTCCTTATGCACCACAAGTAAGTGAAACCCAGTGATACTTGACTTCTCTTCCTCTCTCTCTACCCCTTCCCTCAACTCTAGCTCTCTCTCTCTAAAGAAAAACAGTTTTAGTTAAGATCATATTTAATGGGGAAATGCTGAATGTTCTGGCCACTCTCACCGTTTCCATTTGACATTTTATTCAAGTTCTTAGTTATTGAAATAAAACAAGAATATTAAATAAAACACATATAGATTGGAAAGGGAAGATCTGTATCCATAAGTGAAATAATTATTAATATAGAAATTGTGAAGAATCTATAAAATTTGAATTCTCTCAATACGGTGCTCTTTGATTTAAGTAAGTGGAGTTTGAAGTGTTGGTAAGGTGCCTGCAGGTATAAATTTAAAGTTGTCAGCCATTCTCATCTGGAAATTCTATTCTGAAGTGCAAGCCAAGTAACCATATAAATATTTTTATCCCAGATTCTTTACCCGATCATCTGTAGAGATTTGACTAACATGCCAGTGAATAAGCAAATATAGAGAGAGAGATATCAATTTTGAGAAATTCCATGCAAAATAAGAGCAATGTCATACACATTAGCTCCTTCCATCCCCCATTAGAAAAGTCCTTTCATTGTCCTGTTCTTAGAAATGAGAAAGTTGTGGGGTGCCTGGGTGGCTGAGTTGGTTAAGCGACTGCCTTCAGCTCAGGTCATGATCCCGGAGACCCGGGATCAAGTCCCACATCGGGTTTCCTGCTCAGCGGGAAACCTGCTTCTCCTTCTCTCACTCCCATTGCTTGTGTTCCCTCTCTGGCTGTGTTTCTCTCTGTCAAATAAATAAAATCTTTAAAAAAAAAAAAAAAGGAAAGAAATGAGAAAATTGGGACACTTGGGTGGCTCAGTCAGTTGGGCATCGGACTCTTGGTTTCAGCTCAGGTGGTGATCTCATGTTCATGATCTCATGGTAGTGGGACTGAGCCTCAGATCCAGCTCCACACTGGGTGGGGAGTTTGCTTGAGATTCCCTCTCCCTCACCCTCTGCCCCTCCCACTCTTATTCTCTCTTTCTAAAATAAATAAATAAATCTTTTTTAAAAAGGGCGGGGGGAAGGAAAGAAAGGAGAAAGTAAGGAGTAGAAAAGTTACTAACTTGACCAAAGTCACACAGATACTAAGAGGAAGCTGGAATTTGGACCCAGGCTGTGTGACTCTGGAGTCTGCACTTAACCACCCTGTTAAGCAGAAAATATAGAATGCAAAATTATAGAAAAAAAGATCATCTCTCCTACAACTTCAAAAGGTGAGAAGGATACAGAGGGGGAAAATACAACAGAAGATTAACAATGCTTTCTCTAGATAAGGAGATCATGGGTTTTTTCCTTTTTTCCTTTCTGCATCATCTAGTTTTTTAATAATATAGACATCTGTCACAGACATTCATTTTAATTCCCCTTCTAGTCCTTTCGTATGCCTGGTCTTTTGAGTTAAAAAGGAGATTGCCCTCCCCCAAGTCTGCCCTCTAAGTCCACACCTAGGAAGGTTGGTTTGTTACTCCAAAATTTACACTGAGACCATGTCAGAATGTAGTTCTCGAAGCTGAACGCTCATCCAGTTTGCCTGCACAAAGCCCTTACCTTTAGTCTCACTTTCTGTGGCTTCTCCATCTTCCCACATTCCATTCCTTCCTCAAATTAGGAATCCCCCACCTGATGTAATTCACCTTTCTATCCCTCTTCAAGCAAGATCAGTGTTTCACATATTAACTCCCATATAATTTAACAAATAAAAACTTGAAAACCAAGATGTTATGATCAGTAGAAAGAAGTTCTTATAATAAAAGATGTGACTCTGCACTTCACAAGACAGGAAGGTTTTTCTGACCAGTTGCATCAGATCCAGCTCCAAGAAGCCATGAGAGTAAAGCCTTAACCCTATAGTGCCCATTTTGGTGCCCGTCTATGGGGTGGGAGCACAGAGGGCAGGAGAGCACAAGCATAACTCCTCCAGCTGCTAGGAGTATTGGCTGCTAGAGGCTGAATCTGTTTCCCCTCCCCAAAAGAGAACCACATCCACTGACTGGTCGGTGACCTGGTACAAAGTCCCAGCCTCCAAGCCTCAATTTGGGACAACTCCAAAGACCCATCCCAGCTTCCGAGCTCTCTTGGGATTGGCTGAGGCCTTAGTTGTTACTGCATTGTTTAGCTCAGCTCCTCCCTCTGCTCACCTGCTTCCTTCACTTAGAGCTATTCATACCAAGAGCACTCCTCAGTAGAACCTTTGCATACACATCTACATCTAGAGTCCATTTCTCAGAAACCTGACCTAAGAGAACTTCCAGAAAACAGCAGGTCCCACCAAGCCCTGGTTGTTAATATGGTAAAAATGACTGGTATAAGTTGAAGCCAGGAATTCAGCCAAGTAGGAGGACTCACAACAGCTTTCCAAGTCTTAGGAAGGCAAGGAGTACATTGAGGAGGGTGGGGAGTAGGAAGTGTTAGGGTACAAGTTCAAGAACAAGGAAGCAAGCACGGATAGATGTAGGCAGATAAAGTCTGCTAGGTACAGTCGGTGAGGAATGAACAAAGCCAGTTTTAAATTACCCTAGCAAGGTGGTTGGTTAACCATGATCACAAGATGAAAACAGATTTTTGAGTGCCTGCTAGAAACCTGCAACAGTGGTCCCAGGGGTGTAGATTACATAGCCACAAAGTTAAAGCTTCAAGATAAAATTTGCCCCTGATTGAGGCAAACAGAGAAGTGTTGGAATTACCCCTCAGAATATCCCATAAAGATTCTGATTACAGTGCGCATTCAACAGGAGACAATATCTTTTTCCCATTAAACCCAGGTGCCAGCCAGAATTTCTGATAATCCCTGAAATAACTATCGACACCTACCTAGCTAGCACATCATCATTTCACACCAGTCTGACAACATATTTGGGAAGCACCAACGCTTCCACCTCCATGGCTGGGTCATGAACCACAGCTATCAGATTCCGTCAATCAACTTAAAACCAACCAACCCAACAGCAATCAAAAACATTAAAATCAAATACCTTTTGATCCCCACTTTCAGAAATTTACCACAAGTATGTGCATATGTGTCAAAGAATATTAAGCAAGGATGGTGGCTCTTTGTGTCACCAAGATGGCAGCCGATATAATGTGAGCCACAAGCCCTTATACTGAGATTCCCTCCAAATCAACCACTGGTCAAATTAGCAAATTTTTTCTGAAGGTTTGTGGGTCACAGACAAGGATCACAACACTCATAGCAAAGAGTTTAGCTCACATTTTACTCATTCTTGTTCTTAAGCCACCCTGTCTAGAAAAAATATGCCACATTTTCCTCCACTCTTCTATTTATGATACTTCTGACACCAGATGTGTGGGGGTTTGCCCACACCGACCAATTCTCTAACACCAGTGAGGTGGCCTCCAACTCAACTCAGTTCTGACACTCTAACTGGAGTTAGCATCAGATCCCACAAATTAAGGTTCCCACGAGACTGCCCTCACTTTAGATGCCAGCCCTAAGTACTAGGCTGTTACCAACACCTCTGACCAACCAGTTTTATTTTTTTTTTAAAGATTTTATGTGTTTATATGAAAGAGAGAAATACAGCTAAAGAGGAAACACAAGCAGGGGGAGTGAGAGAGGGAGAAGCAGGCTTCTCGCTGATCAGGGAACCCGATGTGGGGCTCGATCCCAGGTCTCCGGGATCATGACCTGAGCCGAAAGCAGACATCCAATGCCTGAGCCACCCAGGCGCCCCCTGACCAGCCAGTTTTAAAGCAGGGTTCCTGAGACCCTCTCCTCAGGTTCAATAATTCACTAGGATGGCTCACAGAAACCAGGGAAATGTTTTCTGATGATTATTGGTTTATTATATAACAAGGGATATGATACAGAGGAACAACCAGATGAAGAGTACGTGACGCAAGATCCAGAAAAGTTCTGAGCACGGGAGCTTCTGTCCCTCTGGAGTTGAAGTGGGCCACCCTCTCAGCACACAGGCATGTTCACCAACCCAGACACTCTCTTAATGCCACAGTACACATAATACATTAGTCAAGACATTGGCTAAGCTGACATAACAAAAAGACCAAAAATACACTGGCTTCGACGAGACAGAAATTTATTTCTCTGTCACCCAACAATCAGGAGGTGAGAGGTAGGTCTGCTTTCCTCATATCATGTGGCTTCCCAGCGGGCTCCAATTATTGCCCCTGTCCAGCTAGTGAAAAGGATGAGAATTAGAATCAAGTGTCACTGAGAAGATAATCCAGAAGTTGTACACATCACTTCTGCCCACATCCCACTAATCAAAATTTAGTCACAAGTCCCTAACGAGCTGTAGCTCTGTAGCTGAGAAACTAGGTGACTAGCAAAACTCCAGAGCATGCTTTTACTGGAAGGAAGAAGAGAAGGTGGATACTGGGGAGAGTAAATGGTCTCAAAAGACCAAATAATACATAAGGAACGATAACTGAAACCCTGGTCCTTTCGGATCCAGAGCCTTCTTTTTTAATCACATCAAAGTGCCTCTATAAACACTTGAAAAAACTTTCTTTCCTTGGCATCTGTAATTTACCTCTGGCTGTTCTTGCTGAGGCTCTAGGGTCCCTTGACAGGGAGGAACCCAGGGGCACCTGGGTGGCTCAGTCATTAAACCTCTGCCTTCGGCTCAGGTCATGATCCTGGAGTTCCAGGATCAAGCCCCGAATCGGGCTCCCTGCTTGGAGGGAAGCCTGCTTCTCCCTCTCTCACTCCCCCTGCTTG
The DNA here is from genome assembly GCA_004023965.1 of Spilogale gracilis. Classification (NCBI taxonomy): domain Eukaryota; kingdom Metazoa; phylum Chordata; class Mammalia; order Carnivora; family Mephitidae; genus Spilogale; species Spilogale gracilis. The sequence continues at coordinate 51,584 of PITA01012567.1, forward strand.
TGTTCCCTCTCTGGTTGTGTTTCTCTCTGTCATATAAATAAATAAAATCTTAAAAAAAAAAAAATCAACCCAGTCCCTCACCCTCTAATCTTTCCCCCTCTCCTTTTCTCTATAACTATCACTAGCTCCTCAAGTACAAAATAATCCTGAGGTTTTCCTATACCCTGCTCACACCTTTGTAAATAGTCCTTCTAACAGATTATCACAAAGTCCTGGCTTTGAGTGCGCCATCTGTTTCCTGCAAGAACCTTACTGAGTCTCCTCATTCATGGTCCACCCCGCAGGCAATATCAGAGGTGGCTTTCAGGCTCATCAGAGTGACATATCTACAAAACTCGGAAACATGCCCTGCTAACATTGACCTGCTTCCTCAATAGAAGCTCCAAGGGGGCAGTGACCCTCTCTTTTATCCTTAGAGTCCAGCACAATGTCTGGCACATAGTAGGCTCACTAAATATTAGGTACGAATAAACACTGAGTACTACATATAGTAGTTTCACAACAAATGTGTGTCTGATGATGAACTGAATGGCCCCAATCTCATTTGGAGAACTTTAAACAGTTCCTTACGAAGCCACAGAGAAATTTTTTTTTAGGAGAAAACTCTGCAGTATGTACTTTATTTAGCTATGATGTTCTATAACCTCAAATTCTCTTGCACCTTTATAGGTTTTAATACTTCCTGTCATTGCAACATGTTCACCAGATTTTTCAGTCCCTCTTTGTAATGCTTTGAAGTAGAGGATGACTGAAAATCTGCAGTTTGAATTCAAACAAAGTTTGTAGTAAACAGATTGCAGACAATTTCCTTTAAATGTGCTCTTTTAAGCTAGGAATACATTAAGCACATCAGAACAAGAAATTTACCAAGAAAAAGACACAAGATTCATATTTTCAATCTGAAGCAAATACTACCATATTCCATTATGGTATTGATCTTTAGATATCCCACTGTGTACCACTAAAAGAGAGAAAATGGTACCAGTTAAACTCTGACACAAAGCTTTCTTATCACTTGGAATTATTTTTTACATACGGAAAAAGGTCTTTTAGACTTATATAGGCACAGATTTTCATTATATATCACAATGCTCTTTCCATGCATTTCAGCAATTACAATAACTTTTTGTTTCAATGCCAAATCATACTGAGATTATTTTGAAGACATTGTAAATGGCAATTAAATGCCTATAACTCAATTAAAGTGAGAGTAATACGAACAGCTGCTATGACCAGATTTCTGCAACCACATCACAACTACAACTCCGATACCATCAATGGTAAAGTGCATCTTAATTTCAGAGATGTTAAAACGGGAGGGCATGGGTTGTAAGTGTTGGAATCAATGAAATATGAGACTTCTCCCAGAAGCAGGATTCAAGGGCTAAGTCCCATATTTCATTGATTGAATAATTTGTAAATCTGCGCTAAGGATAGAGAAAGAGGAAGGGGGCAAGGAATAAGGACTAGGTCAGGGAGACAAGGATTAGAAAATGCAAATATTCTCAAGTTTCAAATTCATCTTTAGCAAGTAAGTTTACAAAGTACTTTTTTTGGGGGGCGCCTGGGTGGCTCAGTGGGTTAAGCCTCTGCCTTAGGCTCAGGTCATGATCTCAGGGTCCTGGGATCAAGGCCTGCAATCCGGCTCTTTGCTCAGCAGGGAGCCTGCTTCCTCCTCTCTCTGCCTGCCTATCTGCCTACTTGTGATCTCTCTCTCTGTCAATAAATAAACAAAATCTTTTTTAAAAAAAAGGTATTTTTTTCAAAAATCACTCACCAAATATTACACATTAAATATTTGCTAGTTAATGATTGCTTAAATTGAGGTTGAAAACTGAAGAATGATCCAATGAATTAATCAATAGAGAAACAAGTCTAGATCACAGGGAATGGTCCAAAATATCCAGTAGGAAATGCTTCAAAAATTCAAATGCCAGCCTAGGTGTTTACAAGATTAACCCTCCAAAAGATGAAAAAAATCTATATTTGCATCCTTATGAAGTCTTTCATATTACTTTATTTTGAACTATAAAGTACTGTAAGTCTCTGCCTCTCTCTGACCTTAGCTTTTCTAAGTCATCTAAAACTGAAAAGATGTGATTTTCTTAAGTAATCAATGATCCAATGAATACACCGGAAATTATTTTGGCAGGACATAAAATCTTTCTTCTCTAGTCGGATTACTAAAAACATAAAGGGAAAGACCTTTAGAGTGTCTTATCAAGAGCAGACCAATATTTCAAGAAAACTTTATCCTTTCAACAGAAAGAAAGCCAAATTCTAATTTTTTAAAGATTTTATTTATTTATTTGACAGAGAGAAACACAGTGAGAGAGGGAACACAAGCAGGGGAAGTGAGAGAGGGGAAAGCAGACTTCTCATGGATCAAGGAGCCTGATGTGGGGCTCGATCCCAGGTCTCCAGGATCATGACCCGAGCCAATGACAGTCGCTTAACCAACTGAGCCACTCAGGCACCCCCAAATTCTAATTTTTTAAAAAAGATCTTATTTATTTATTTGACAGAGAGAGAGAGATCACAAGTTGGCAGAGAGGCAGGCAGAGAGAGAGGATGAAGTAGGCTCCCTGCTGAGCAGAGAGCTAGGTGGGGGCCTCCATCTCAGGACCCTGAGATCATGACCTGAGCTGAAGGCAGAGGCTTTAACCCACTGAGCCACCCAGGCGCCCGCCAAATTCTAATTTTGCACTAGCTTACTTTTGACATTAAAATTCATTTAACTTAATTAAATTCACTCTAATGTTAGCTACCTTGACCACACATCAAATTTCTTTCCACAGATCCTTTTCCACAAACCTAAACTTTCTTTCTTACATTCAGTTTCTGTCCTATGTGTTTCCTCTTTTCCCATATGAAATAACCCATATCACATTAGGACAGAATTACTTTGTTCTTCCCTCAACAGAAATGCATTTCTTTTTCTCATACCTTCTTTTAACAAAAATACATATCCTACTTTCCTTGCATACAGAAGTATTTCCCTTATTAGCCCTAGAAGTTTTAATTATATATGTTAGAATTCTTTTTTAAGATTTTATTTATTTAATGGACAGAGAGAAAAACACAGTGAAACACAACCAGAGAGGGAATACAAGCAGGGGGAGTGAGAGAGGGAGAAGGCAGCTTCCCGCCAAGCAGGGAGCCAGATGTAGGGCTCCATCCTGGGACTCTGGGACCATGACCTGAGCTGAAGGCAGATGCTCATTGACTGAGCCACCCAGGTGCCCCCATATATTTGAATTTTTAACCCTTAGAAAGCTTTAATGTCCAATGAAAACTGAGAAGTAATTAACTGTAAACTGTCTTTTACATTAACATTCTGTAGCTTGGCAAATTCACAAGTACATTTTATAATATATAGATATATATGCTTCCTCATAGCAAATTTTTTTATTTTTTAATGTGTGTCACAAAACATGTACTAATATACCTAAATATCTTTAGTTTCTCTGTATAAAGGAGCCAAAAGTGGATAAACCTATGTTCAGCAATTAATGTTTCAGTATTTTATCTTATTTAGAAATGATCTATATATTTAATGACTATCCATCATTTAATTTAACTTAGCAAAACTTTACGGTTGCAGGTTACCAAAAAGATTTGAAGAAACTATTTTAAAAATTCACTTAAGAACTTTATCCCAGGGGTGTCTGGGTGGCTCAGAGGGTTAAAGCCTCTGCCTTCAGCTCGGGTCATGTTCTCAGGGTCCTGGGATCGAGGCCCATGTTGGGCTCTCTGCTCCACGGGGAGTCTGCTTCCCACTTGTTCTCTGCCTGCCTCTCTGCCTATCTGTGGTCTCTCTCTGTGTCAAATAAATAAATAAAATATTTATTAAAAAAAAATAACTTTATCCCACTGGGGCGCCTGGGTGGCTCAGTCGTTAACCGTCTGCCTTAGGCTCAGGTCATGATCCCGGAGTCCAGGGTTAGGCCCCACATTGCCGAATCAGGCTCCCTGCTTGGCAGGAAGCTGCTTCTCCTCTCTCACTCCTCCTGCTTGTGTTCCCTCTCTCACTGTGTCTCTGTCAAATAAATAAATAAAATCTTTAAAAAAAAAGAAGAAGAACTTTATCCCAGTTATATCTATTCAATTCACTCATTCTCAACAGTTTACTTATAAAAATTGTTATAAAATTACTTATAAAAATTCATAGCAAGTTACTTTCTTCACTAACAAGTTTTATAACAGAGATAATATGAATTTGTTTGACTAGTTAACCCAGGTGGAATAAAAGTTGTATGTCTACATTAATTTTAATGTTGATGGTTCTTTTTTTTTTTTAAGATTTTTTTTATTTATTTGACAGAGAGAAACACAGCCAGAGAGGGAACACAAGCAGAGGGACTGAAAGAAGGAGAAGCAGGCTTCCCGCTGAGCAGGGAGCCCAATGTGGGACTCGATCCCCGGTCTCCGGGATCATGACCCGAGCCGAAGGCAGTCGCCCAACCAACTGAGTCACCCAGGCGCCCCAATGTTGATGGTTCTAAAGAAGTGTCTATTTCAATTAGGCCAACAAACTTAAACTAGCTTATTTACTAAAGATTATCTCAGATCACATGAACCTGAAAAGCATTTAGGTTAGTTTTTATTATATTTCTTGGCACTTTATGAACCCTTAACACATAGAAGAACTTAATTTTCTTTAGGCTAGTGAAATAGAGCTCTTTTACAAATTAATCTTGGTACTATTACCTAGAATTAGAAAATACCACACATTTGTCATAGAGATGATAAATGGATATGCATAAACATAGAGACAGATGCAAACAGGAAACTTACGGCTTTCATTCTAAAATTACTGCCATGAGATGGGCATGATAACGTAAAACCTCACTAGCTTATACAAGAACAGTTGAAATCGGTGAAGTTTATCCACTCAGATGGATAAAAAGCTTTTTATTAATATTTGTGGAGAAGACACTTAAGATTTTTCACTTGCCAAAATCCAAAAAAAACTGTTTTCCCCTTTTGTTTCCTTTCCGACAAGAATTACTTCACTGAAGTTGATAGACCAGATAGAACATTTACCTCTCAAAGTTATCTGGAGAAAATGTGAGTTCCTCCAAGAAGGACTTCTATTCCCTAAGGCCAGAATTTTCAGAAAATATCTACCTACAAGTAGATATTTGAGACAAGTACATGAGGTTAATTTTTAGAAAGGATAGGTAGACTTTGGATTGTTTGAGAGCTGCTTTTCAGGTCTTATAAAGATTTGTAAGGTAAGGATAGTTGCTTCTAATTTTTCAATGACTTCAGTGTTAGCCTAAATAATATCAAAGGACTGACACACCCATTCACCTGTGCTGGGAAGCAAAACATTTCTTCCCCTCTGGGTACAATTAGATTAGGGGAAAAGGCCTAAAATAATTCCTATCAAGCTGTGAATATCGGCTTCCAATTTGGTCAAATTTCTAATCACAGAGTCATTAAGTCCTTTCAGATATCTTGCCAGGTTTCATCTGGGACATCCAATAAATATTTCTGGCAGTATTAAACAACCCTACGGACCCAAGAGGAGTTCCTCAAAGAGGAGGCAAACGATACTGGATTTTCCTCTCTTTACCAGGTACGACGGACAGAGATCTGAGAGAGCTTAGTCTACGAAGAATTCTCAGGCTTTGCCAACATCTGGAGGCTTTTCCAGGTCTCCAGGCTCCAAGTGGGATCTAAAGTAGAGAGTGTAGCTCCAGTATCTACCAGAATTGGGCAAAGCTTTTCATTAATTTTAATTTTAGTTTCTCTTTGGCTGTGAAAGGGAATCACTGGTAGCCATTTACCAGAAAAACTCTGGGAGCCCAATCAAGTCAGGGAAGGGCCCTGTGGGAGCCCTCTTTCACAGGTAGAAATGAGGGTGTCTGTCAGGCCATTAACTTAGCAGACTTGTAGTAACGGTCATATAGTCGTCTCTTCAGAGTGGGGTAACAATTTAGACAGAGGATTATTAAGGTGAGTATTCATGAAAAGGATAGAAGGGAACAGCAGGAGTTACCTTAGTCTTACAGCCCTTTGTTTTGGGCACCTCTTGTGTCTTTCATTTTTCATTACCTTTTATAACAAATCTTTCAATTAAGCTATTTCAGAATTTTGAAGACTTTTGGAGGCTTCTGCATGGCAACTGAAATAGGTATCCCGTTCCGTTTGTTTGATTTGGGAGCTCTTGCTTTCAAGTACACTTCTTAAGATTTTTATTTATTTATTTATTTATTTGACAGAGTAAGTGAGAGAGAGAAAGAGAGAGACATAGCAAGAGAGAGAATACAAGCAGGGAGAGTGAGACGGGGAGAAGCAGGCTTCCCGCGGAGCAGGGAGCCCCATGCAGGGCTCAATCCCAGGACCCTGGGATCATGACCTGAGCTGAAGGCAGATGCTTAACGACAGAGCCACTCAGGTGTCCCTCAAATACACTTCTTAAATGATCATATCTAATTGGAACATTCCCTGTAATGGCCATTGTAAGTCTAGATTGTCTTTAGTGAGATTTTGCCATTTTTAATAGATATTTAGAGCTTCTGGGACTATAGTTTTTAGATGAAAAAAAAAGCAGGTGTGCCAGAAGGCAGCATGCTCAACTCTTTGGAATATAAGGATCCCATTTATTATTATTACTATTATTATTTTAGCTAGGTCTTTAGGTCTCTCAGAGCCCAACTAATACCTAAAAGGGATATGCCTCTGGGTCGGAAGTTGTGTGATGTTTTACAGAGTACCTCATAGCATGGAAATTTTCCTGAGGTTGGCATATAACTTAGTGTCATTCTAATCCATTCCATGACCAACCTATTCTAATATAAGAATCTTAAAATTAAGGGACACCTGGGTGGCTGAGTCTGTTAAGTGTCTGCCTCTGGCTCAGGTCCTGATCCCAGAGTCCTGGGATCGAGTCCTGCATTAGGCTGCCTGCTCCACGGGCAGCCAGCTTCTCCCTCTGTCTCTGCCTCTCTCTGTGTCTCTCATGAACAAATAAAAAATAAAAATAAAAAAAAAAAAAGAATCTTAAAATTAGACAGCAAGCTATATTACACAGCTTTTAAGACTTGATCCATGGCACCAATTTTGCAGGGTTTTTCCCCCCTTTCGGTGGGTGCCTGAGATTCCCACTGACAATAGCCTTACCTACACAGAACAGAACAAAGAAGTAGGTGCACATTAACACACCAGCAGTAACCAGAGAGATGCTACTGAAGGCTGACCCTCGAGGCCCCACTTGTACCACCAGTGATTCTCACCTTGCAACTGGGAACTGGGGAAAGGACTGAGCCAACAGAATGGGGATCGTGGACTGTTTCCAAACAAATGGGGAACTTGAACTGCCACCAGCAATTTCTAACATGGAACTAGGGACTCCAATCAAATGGAGAACTGGCTAGCAAGCCAGTTAAATCAGAAGATTAAGGTAAAGAGAGCAGAGCTCAGAACCAAGAGGAGCTTAGCCATGGCCCTCAGATATGATGAGAAAGAGAACTCAGAGAGTTCACGGGTACCACATCTGTCTCTTGTCATCCCTGAGGCATCAGAATTTCACTTCAGATCCCACTGTTGGCACCAAATCTGTTAAAAAACAAAATTCAGCCTAATAAATTGAAGAGCTTCCTGGCTTTATTCAATGTTAATGAATGAGGCAACAAACAAAAAGGAGCTCTGAGGAGGTATACAAAATGGAAGACTTTCATAGGCAGTGGGAAGGAGCAGGGAATGAGGAAAAAGCAGATTATTCCAGACAAAATCACCTGTGGGGAATAGAAGGGATCTATTGGGCAGATAATCTTATTAGTACTGACCAGGGAATTCCAGATTGACTAGCTAAAGGTTACATTCCCAGAAAAGGCTGAAACTGCAATTAGGTTAGGTAGGAAGTCTTGCTTTGCAGACATGGAGCTTAGCACAACTGACTCCATTTTGGGCCTGTTATCTCTATTTTAACACTTCAAATATTATGTTTGAAATACGTAATTAAATTAATAATTAAAAAATTTTAGTAGACATTGGACTATTTCCTCTATATTCCTAGACCTTCGTATATTGAAGTTGATGAGAACAAAACTTCTTATTGTAAAATAATGGAAACATTACATTCAACACTGCCTTATATTCGAACACATGAGTTTTTTCCTGAATTAGCTGGATAATTTTCCATATTCTTTTTTTCACCTGGTCTGGTTAAACACACTTACCCCTTGACAAATTATAATGAAGACTCTAAAGACAGTGGGCATGAAATGATTAAACAGAAAAACACTTAAGTGACTGCAGTTAAAGCCACCTCAATGTATCCTAGCATCCAATTTATCATAGTGCATGCCAAATGAGAAATGGTTTCAGTCCAACTCAGGCCAGAAGTTTCTCTTCCCACCAAAACATGCAAGTACATAGCTTTCTCCCTAAGCCCCATTGTGGAAGAGACTCTTATTCCACAACTATTGATCAAATGTCCTCTGTGGGCAAGATGCTGGTCTAGATGTTGCAGATACAAGAATGAACAGGAAAGACTTGCCCCTGCCCTCCTGGCACCGTAGTATAGGGGGTACATGCCAGACACACCAGCCACACAGAAATTATTTACTTACACTACAGGCTGAACGAGGAAAGCATTTTGTAGGGTGAGTCAGAGCTCAGGAGAACATGAACAACCAGAAAACAGTACCAGGAGCTGGGACCACATCTGCCTAGAACTTAGAGCTCTAGCATTACCTCTGAAGTAAGAAGAGACACAGAAAAGCCTTTCCAGGCCTCGACAACAGGCACTTAGCCGCACACAGTGACGCATGCCTAAAAACAGCCTTTACTCAGTTAATAAGGGCTGTGTGATGTAAACTGTAAACTGAGCATTTTTGCCCTAGGAGATGTTCAATTAGAAGGTAGAAAAAGAAAAGGACCCTGATAGATTGAAGCCACCATTCCAGTGCAAACTGGTGCAGGATAAGAGTGGCATGGGACATTCTGAAAAGGTCAGCAGACAAAACACAGAACCTGGCTAACAAAAGAGGAGAATAGGCACCCAGCAGAAACCCTTCTCTTAGGCACACAGCTAAAGGTTCACCAAGTCCCCAGCAGCGAAGGATTATAAATTAATAGCAGAACCATGCTGTAAGGTATTTGTAGTTTTATATATATAAAATGGTGCTTACATTTAGTGCAGAGTAAGTTAGATCAAGGTCTCCTTCCACGTGTGGGTTTTGGTATTCTTAATTAATGCCTTTACTAACTATAAAAGTCCAAACTAATGAACCCTCCAGGGACTGTTACAGGCATATTCAGGGGAAAAGCCTGACAATGATCGCCCAGATTCTGGTGCCTTGAAGGAGTGGACTAGGTAAGCATCATCCCTTACCCTACATAATGCTCCCTTAATAAGCTGAGTGAGCAGCATGTTACAATTACTTAGACATACTTTTCAACTAGTACTCTAGAAGAAAAAGAAGATGGATTAAATCAAAGGTTTTCAGTGCTACCAACTGCTCAGGAGAAATCTGTCACTTTCTAGACTGGAAAAAAAAGATACCGTAGACTTAAAACTATTTTGCTCTTCTCTTTGTACTCCCTCTGTTTCTGATTAACGTATTTTTCACACACCCTAGAGGACTTTTGAGTACACACAAATTTCCCTGACATTACTCATCTCTCCAATCCTCTATTTTCCTTCAACTTTACTATATGTTTTTTCTTCTTTCTCATTCTGTTCCTATTTTGCAACATAAAAGGAACAACCAGCTCTCCGCCCACACACAACCCAGGCCCTGCTGCTGCACCA